>JASVEL010005921.1:0-83477 GCA_032618575.1 Nicotiana noctiflora
CCATCTCTCATTCACACCCATTTAAGAAACCTAACAATCCCCCACATGAAAGGGGAATAACAATATGTTTAAAAAATATGCAAAAACTTGTATGATTCGTAAGCAAACGTTGATCACATCTAGATAAGTAGGTTTCTCTTTGAACTTTCCGTAGTGAGCTTATGTTGGATATACTCGGCCAATTGATAGATTTGATATCTTTGAATTGCGAGCTTTGTTGTATACCTAGACAACCATAAGTCACACAATCAACCTTTCACCGTATTTGATTCTCATTGTTGTGTTCGTTTCAGCCATGACTACCGACTGATTTCATAAATCCATAGAGAATTGTCTTACATGGTTTTCTTTGATGCGACTTATACTTCACATTTACATAGGTGATTTCTAAACGTGTTATCCCAAAGATACACTATTCGATATACCTCGTACCAAATTTAAAAATTATTAAATACCTTAACGTTTTGCCCTTGGTACTGAACATTGTCTCATCGAGAATGGACCCAAAAAAAATTTATTTGACAATGTTGAACTGTCATTAATGATTTTGTTTGAGCTTCTTGAACCTAAATCTTGGGATCTTCATTCTTCTAGGTAGAGTTACCGCCACAATGACTTGTCCTCGGCCATAGTCCCGTTTCCCTCTATGATCTTTCAACTACCTCTCTAGTTAGGCCTTTTGTAAGTGGATCTGTTATATATCGCTTGAATTCATATAGTCAATTATGATAATTCTACTAGAGAGTAATTGTCTAATGGTTTTATATCTTTGTCATATATGATAAGATTTTATGTTATACATAATGCTTCCAGCGCTTCCTATTGCCGCTTGACCATCACAAATATGCATATAGGAGCCAATATTTTGGCCTAAGATGGAATTTCTTCGAGAAATTTCGGAGCAATTTAGCTTCTTCACCGGACTTGTCTAAGGCTATAAACTCATCTTCCATTACAGAACGGCAACGCACATTTGTTTGGACGAATTTTAAGGCAACGCTCCTTCGCTAATTGTATAAATATATCCACTTGGGGATTTAGTTTAGGTTGATCCAGTGATCCAATTGCATCACCATACTACTCAATAACTGCAGGATACTTATTAGAGTGAAATTCATAGTCATAGATATATTTCAAATATTCCAAAACTCATGACAATTCAATGCAAACTTGTTTATGTCGTAGAGTAATGTAGCAACATTATATTATAATTACAGATGAAATGGTTGGCATAAGTTGTGGTCATAACCTTTTAATATCTAATATATTTTGCAACCATTTCATCTTTTCTAGCTTTTGTATGTTATTTATTCTTCTTTCGTGATAGAATATAAGTCTATATGATATGCATAGCACCTTCATTTAATTAAGCAAATCCAACTTACTATGAATTTTTATCATTTTTATCTGTTGGTTCACCATATTATAGACCAATATATTAATATATCTGTTCATGAATGACTATGTTTGTACAATATACAAATGCACTTTTTATGAAATATCACAGCCTTCCTGGTGACACTATTTTATAAAAGAGCTAAACATTATAAATATTCAAGAAAGAACAAATCATTTATTGAAAGCGCGTAAACATCTTTCAAACTCGTAGTTTCTTCACAATTCATCACTAAGACTAAACAAGTAATGAATTCATCCACTATCATATCAATATCCACTAATGATTGGTGGGAATAAAAAATTATGTCATTTAGACTACGTCTAACATTGACTTTTTTCATGCATAAGCTAATAGCCCTCACATTTTAAATATTTCATCAACATATAATCAAATAGTAATGAATATATGATTTGAAGTATTCATAATGTAAAAATATTTGTTTACACTAATTAATTTTGAAATTATTTGATAATATATTTGGTCAAATCTCGTATCTCATCGTATGAGTGCTTGTTTTAGTATGTAAAGTGACATAACAAGTCGGCACACCTTTATTTCTCTCCTTCAAGAACCACGAACCCTTTGGATTGTTACATGTAAATTTCTTCCTCTAAATCTCAAATTAAGAAGGTTGTCTCACATCCAATTGATAGATTTCAAAATTTTACAATGTAGCCAATGCCACTAACATCCATATGTACATACTACTCATAACCGATGAGTATGTGTTAAAATAGTTAGGGTCTTCTCGTTGTCTAAGTCTTATCTAATACATGTCAATAATTCCATAATCTTTTATTTTCCTCTTGAAAATCCATTTGGAACCCAATGGTTCATTCCCTAGAGTAAGATCAACTAACTCCCAAATTTGACTATTTAATATATATTCTATCTCACTATTGACTGCTTCGAGGAAGACATAACTTGTTCCAAAGTTTGAAGCTCATTTTCCAATAAGAATATTAGAAAATCTCATTCAATGGAAGTAATTGTTCTTTGACGTTTGCTAATTTTGGATTCACCTCATTAGGTGTACTTTTCTTTGCTTATTTTCGGGGTCGCTAAAATCTTTTACTAGAAAACTCACATTTATTTTTATACGGATGAATATTTTCAAAGAATTCAATATTATTTGATTCGATTACCGTATAAATATGAATGTCGGGATTCTCTGATTATGAACCAAAAAATGATATGCCTTACTATTTATTGCATGTCCTATGAAAACACAATCAATATAGTCCGGTCCGATCTTCACCCTTTTGGGTTTAGGAATTTGGGCTTTAGCTAAGTATCCCCACACTTTAAAATATTTAAGTTGGGCTTCTTTCTATTTTATTTTCCATATGGAATGGATTACGTCTTGCTATGGGGTACTCAACTGAGTACTCTGTTAGTTGTAAGAATAACCCCCATCCCTAAGTTCTGGGATAAACCAGATCGACAAGACATGCATCATCTCCTTCAACGTTCTATTTTTTCTTTCCGCAACTTCATTAAATTGAGGTGACTAAGAGTAGTCGTTTGGTGAATTATTACAAAAATATTTCTTCAAAAGGAGATTCATATTCTCCGCCCCTATTACGTTGTAGGGCCAACCACAAGAATTGTTGTTTGTGTCATGACAGAGCCAAAATTAATAAATTGTGAAGTTTTTTAATCTTCAAACCAATCTGAAACATTCATAATTAATATATGGTAAAACTTTTAATCTTCAAACCAAGTAACATTTGATACAACTAGATCTAAAAAACGGTAAAGTTTTTAGTTTTCAAATTGAGTACTACGTGACATAATTAAATTTAATAAACTGAAAAAAATTTAATCTTCAAATCGAATAATAAATTGGAACTGAAAATCACTAAGACTTTAATCTCTAAAATAAGTATAAAGTAACTTAGACTTTAATTTTTGATAAATGAGTAGAAAGTCACGAAGACTTTAATCTCAACGAACAAGCAGAAATCACACAAATTTTAATCTCAAAGCAGGAGTAGAAAACCATAAAGATTTTAGTCTCTATAACGGATGAAGGATATCACGAGAATTTCAATTCCCTTTCCAAATGGTCTTCCAACTAAACTATTATAACACTTTGTACAGTTTGACCTCTTTCTCTAATCAAACATATATATGTTCATCTTTACATATATTATGTTCAGTATCTCAAGAATACTTCCAAGTATCAATGTAAGCCTAATTCATATCTTACAACATTGAAATAATCTTTCACATAATTTATGCATGTTACCAAATTCTATATCAACTACATATAGTTTTCATATGATCAAAAGAATAACAAATTAACCGCAAAGACATGTTATTCCTAATGCATACATTCCAAACAAGTAATATGAAATCATCACATAATAAATATCTATCCTAAATTTATAGAAGTAAGATATCATAAATCATAAAGGATAGAAAATTAAAATTAAATAGAGTAAAGAAATTAAAACCCGTTATATAGCCACTTTCTCCTCAAGTCATTGCATTAACTATATTGAAATTTTACTTTATTGATTAGAATCAACAATTTGTGGTCTTCGGGTATTTCCAAAAAATAACCCCACTTCGAATTTTGGTGTTTACATGTTGTGGCCGTCTCAATAGTCGTATCTCCCAATAAAAACAACCTACTGAATTTTGAGGAGGTGCAATCCCTTCTCTTTTGAACCTTATCACAAATATAGTCTATTTCTTTTTTCTTTCGTGTCTTGACTGTATTGGTTAGAAATATGAGCAATCAATTATCTTGGTGTTGATCCCGTCTCAAGTGTTCCCCAAAGCAATGGCTAACGAACCTGACCTCATCCAATCCGCACAAATTATGAAGCTAGCATTGAGGTTGCCCCACTCCCCCTTGACCTGGTCGACCGAGAGAGGGACTGATGGGCGGGAGGCCCCCAACTATAAATAAGGAAGAAAAGAATTATTTTGGGGGGCGAATCCAAATGTATTCTGGACAATTAACTTTCTCTATTCTCTCTCTCTCTCCCAAAAAGAAAAAATATATCTCTCCATTCCTAGGACAGATCTAGAAAAGGAGAAAAAACTACAAATTCCCTGAACCTTTCCAAGGAGAGGTAGGAATGATCTAAAGGAGGAGAAACAAACTATAAATTCCCTGAACCTTTTGAAGGAGAGGCAGGACTTCTCTAGAAGAGGAGAAACAAACTACAAATTCCCTGAACCTTTCCAAGGAGAGGCGAGACAGATTTAGAGGAGGAGAAAGAAACTACAAACTCCCTAACCCTTTTCAAGGAGAGGAAGGACCAATCTAGAGGAGGAGAAACAAAGTACAAATTCCCCGAACATTTCCAAGGAGAGGCAGGACCGATCTAGAAGAGGAGAAATAAACTACAATTTCCCTGAACCTTTCCAATGAGAGGCATGACCGATCTAGAGGAGGAGAAACAAACTACGAATTCCTCTTACCTTTCCAATGAGAGGCAAGACCGATCTAGAAGACGAGAAACAAACGACAAATTCCCTGAACCTTCCCAAGGGGAGGCAGGACCAGTTTCATGATCAATAAAGTCTCCTGAATGTTATCTCTATAAAATCTATTGTCTTGTTCCTTTAATCCTTGATTCGGTGTCGATTATGGTTGGATGTGATTTACCTTTTCATATATTTGATTGATTTGCTTAAATATTTTTCGATAACATTTTAAGTCAAACAATTTGGCGTCGTCTGTGGGGATTTCCTAGTGAAAACTCTTAGTTCCTCCCGAATCAAAGGAAAAGCATCAAGAGGATAGCTTGATTCAAACTAGAATCGACGGAAACGATCCAAACAGAGAAGATACGGATGTCGTCCCTCACTGTAACTCCCACTCATCTTCCCCGACGTGTCAGGTTCGACCTCGCTAGAACTGGGACTCATGCTAAGTGCCTTCGCCATCAAAATAGTACAGTTCGACCTCGCTCGAACTAGGACTTAGGCTAAGTGTCTTCGCCATCAAAATAGCACAGTTCGACCTCGCTCGAACTGGGACTCAGGCTAAGTGCCTTCACCATCAAAACAGTACAGTTCGACCTCGCTCAAACTAGGACTCAAGCTAAGTGCCTTCACCATCAAAATAATATCGTTCAACCTTGCTCGAACTGGGCTAGGGTTTGAATTAGAATTAGGCTTGGGGGGGTGGGGGGTCCGAATTTAGATATAATTAAAGGAACTATTTATTAAATATCCAATTAATTGATAAAACAATTTATACAAAATAGCTAATTAAATGATAAAAAATAATTCTTATGCATGAAGGCGATTTAAAATAATTACTAGCATTATAAAAATATAAAAAGTTATTTTCTGTATAGGTAATGTAATTATGCATATGGACTGGCTATTATTGCAAAATATGCAATTATAGTCTTAAAATACAACTTGTAATTGTAGAAAATATAATTAAAATATTTGAACACTTATATGAGTATAAAATGATGAATTTAGATGATTAAATCGTCATAAAGTAATATGAGAGATAATTATTGAATATTTATATAATTAAAAATGTAGAAATAAATTAATTTAAGGTCTTTAAAATTATAGAAAAAATTGTAAAAGTACTTGTTCACGTTTGTGAATGCATGTACAATATTTTTGAAAGTATGTATGAATGTATAAAAATATATGAGGAAAAAAATGAGTATCAACATTCGTAGAGTGCGTCAAACTTTTTGGTGTTTGGATCTGAGCTCATCTTTTGTGGCCACTTTACCTTCGTTCCGAGCTTCTCCAATACGTAGAAGGTGACACACAAAAATTACGAACGGATAATAAAGGGGGCATACCTCTCCCATTCCGGTGAGTCCCATCAGAAAGTTTAAGATGGCCACTTTACCTTCGTTCCGAGCTTGATCTGGGTGGGCTCTCTTTGTGGCGGGAGATGGACTCGATGGCACCTCTTACATATGGGTGATGTTATTCTCGGTTAGGTAATGGAGCTATGAGGTCCCTTATGAGATCATTTTTTTGATCCTTCGAGGATTTGTCTTATACCGAGGTCAATCGATGAGTTGACCCATTCATGTCATCCTTGTCTGCTCGGACCGTTATGTATTCATCCCAGGTAGTTGGAGTATATTTTATAAGCTGACTCAATAAATTTATGGTCTCCCTTGAACCATTCCTGCTCAGTCCATCTTGTAAAGCTGCGATGTCCATGCCATCTGATATATTTGGTAAGGTCATCCTTACTCGGTTGAATCGAACGAGGAAGTCCACCAATACTTCTCCCGGAGATTGTTTATAAATGAATATATCATTCACTCTCGCCTCCGCCTTTTTGGCCCCAGCATGGGCCATTACGAACTTGTTATTCATCTCTTCAAATGTTTCGATGGAACACGCGGGCATCTGTGAATACCAAGTCAATGCTCATCCAATGAGGGTCTCGCCGAATTTATTCAATAAGATGGAGGATACTTATCCCTTGGCGAGGTCGTTGTCTTTTACAACAGTGCATACTGAGTTACATGATACTCATGATCAGTCGTATTTTCATATATTTTCAGATAGGATGGTATTTTGAAGGTATTTGGTATGGTAGGCGGGGCAGATTCATCATTGTATGGTTTCTCAATAAATAGACTGACATCTCTCGTTGGCAAGAGTTTCGAGGTACCCGGTATTTTGTCGACCCTTTTTTGGTGCTCTTTCATTTGGTCCTAAATCACTTTGTCTCGTTCCCCATTTCCTCCATATTTTTCAAAATGGTTGTGAGGGTGTCGTCACCTGTATTATTAATAGTGTGAGTAGTACCTGTTATTGGAGAAGGACAAGGGCCATGCTGCTCAATCTTAGTCGGTGTAATGTAAGTCCTTGCATTTTCTATGACCGTATCCTGAGCCGGCTTGTGGAGAATGCTGGTTAGCGTGTCAGTTAGCCAAGCCTCAAGGAGTTTTTTCACCACTGGCGACGTCTTTTCCAACATGGACGTGGAGGCTCCTTTATCGCGGGATGTTGCGATAATGTTGTGAGGGAGAGGCGATCCGCCTCGCCTGGGAGAGGCATTAGGCGTTATGTCCTCGCCTTCTATCCCAGAAACCTTATTGATTGTATTCAAGAGATTGGTGGTGAGGTCGGTCACTATCCTTTTTCTTTTTTCGCTGTTACCTGTCATGTAAGATCTATGTGTACAAGGAAAAAAGAGTTTTGCTCTTTTTTTTGTTAGCAATCTGTGCTAGTTTTAGATCTAGAAGAAACTAAAGGTTTAACAAGGAAATCCCCACAGATGGCGCCAAATTGTTTGACGAAAAAGTATAAACTTTTGGTTAAACTATCAAATCTTATGCAATAAAGGGTTAAACCTAGTTAATGAGAATATCTCTAGATTTAGAACTAGAGTATAAATAACGTGAGATAAAGCTGGTGGGGAACTTAAAATAGTGTGCATTTAATATTCCAAAGGATTTGAGCAATAATAGAGGAACATCAAGCAATAAATAGTAATAAATGATATTTATGTAAACAAGGAGAATGATTCATCAAATATTTAATGAGGTGGATGATTCTTCTTTCTGACAGTAATGAATGACAGACAAAATCCCAGAATATTGAAATTATTCTCGGATCTGATTGGAAAAGTATGAAATAATAGATGATGAAATCTTAGTAAAAAGGTACAGTTTGTATCTTTGCTAGAGAGAGATTCTTCTTCTCAAAAAGTATTTTTATAAAAAATAATATTACATACCTTCGCCCCTTATCTCTTTTTCTATTTATATGAGTCATACCCTTAATCAACCCTAATAGTACAAGTGCTAAGAACACTCTATTGAGTATTCTATTTAGTATCCTATTACAAAAATTAGTCGTTAATGCTCTATCCTTGGTGCTCAACCTCGACTATTGTTGACTGCCCAGCCACGCATCCTACTGTTTCCTAGTCGACCTTGACCGCGTTTTTTTTCTTAATACCACTTTATACTAAATTCCCTTAAAGCATATTTTGGCTTATACATTGAAGATGTGCAATTCAAAAGGTCTCTTCCATTTTCTCAATCACATCCTTTACGAGTAAATAAAGTATGATTGAAACATGTACATCATAGGCAACAAATTGAAGCATATATAAAAAAAAAATGGATTACTTCATTAGTAATAAGAGGTGAAATTTGTATTGTTTATTGTTTATTAGGAAAACACGTAGCAAAAAATAGTATAGAACAGTAAAAGCGAATAGTAGGGAAAAAAAATTGTATATACTATTGGAAAATTTTGGTAAATTAAACGATAGAATTATACATTTTTTCAAAGTAACAAAAAATTAGCGTATTAGAGTTTCACAAGTGTATCTTTTGGTGGATCTTAGAAAAAAAGTATATTACATTTTTAAGTTAGCCAACTCTGTAGCCGAGTTGCCCTTTGCGTATAAGCCCGTAAATACGGCAACTACGTTATTGCTTTCTCCGATTCATTTGCTTATTTTCTTTTTGATATATTCCAAAAAAGATTTTCTTTTTAAGTATAGAACAAATTAATTTGAATATTTTATTTTATCTTTAGTAGTAATAAGTGTTTGTAGCCATTATTCTTGCAACTATTGGGGCTCGTTGCAGGAGACCAGAGTGGGCTCAGCAGTAAGCCTCCACTTATGGTAGAGTTGTTTTTTCTTTTCGGATATTTTAAACCATAAGTTTTAAAAGTGTTATAGTCATAAAAATATTATGATATATTTTGGACTATTAATTTTAAAAGTATATTTTTCTCTTTCCGTCTTTATCCTATCACGACAAGGGTAATGTATGCATACACATTACTCTTCTCTGACCTCACTTTGTGAGATTTTGCTGGATAGTTGTAATAATTTTTCTCTTAAACTACGTGTCTAGTTAAACAGAATTATATAAATTAAAGCAAGATTATGGGTTTTCTTCTCTATTAGACTCTATGAAAGAAAAAAAGGGGCTATTTATATAAACATCCCAATGTCATGAGTTCCTCTACTTCTGAAATTAGGGACAGTCTTGAAGGAGACCCATGTGCAATTGGGCTTATGTGAGCGTCGGCCTGTTTTTCATGAATTGATCTGTTATTTGTCAGTAGTCTCCATATTCTCTCTCTCCCACTTTTTTTCTTATTTTCTTTTTTAAGAATTAGAACTAGGTCTGTGCATGGATTGGATCGGTCGTATTTAGCATATTTCGAATCGAATTTTGGATTTCAAATTCTAAAAAATGCAATCTTAATCCGATTCGGATTAATATCGGATCAAATCGGATTTTAAAGTTCGGATCAGATCGGATTGTTATGCCTCAAAGTTGCAAACTCATATAAATATTTTCTTTATGAAAGAGGCAATACAGTAAGAAAAATTCATGTTTCTTCAATTATGAGAGTACTATGATGCGAATATAGCTAAATTCATATAACTTGGAGGAAGATGTAAAAGAAGTACTAACTATTCGAAATTAAAGTTAGTATTTATACGTACACTAATAATTTTGGATTACGGATCGGATCGAATTTTATTAAAATTATACCAATCCAAAGCCGATTCGAAATCTGAAATTTTAATAAACACAATTCGAAATCCAATCCAATTCGAAATCAGAAAATAAACGGATCAGTTTGAATTTCAAGTATCCGATCCAAATGAACAGCCCTAATTAAAACGAATACAAGGTAAAAACCCAACCAAAATCTTAAATAGGAGTAATTCTTTTGGCAAAAGAAAATCTCATAAAAGAAATCTTATATATTGAAGCATGTCTAGATATATAATGTAAAAAAGGTCATACTAAAGCAACTAATTTTCTTTATTCCCCATTCAGACATATAGCTTCTAAATTCCAAATACCAACTAGTGCCAAGATGAAGGGGACCAGCGTTTAGGTGCATTGGTTCAATGATCACATCCATATTTTATGTAGTCAACCATGTTTGTACAATTATTAGGTGGAAAGAAAAAACATGTTTGTACATGAATCTCAAAATATCGTACCTCTTTTTTCCTCACACTCATGTACCTCCATTATATTCTTTTTTTATGTAGCTTTAGGGTGTATTTATACGAAGGAATTTTTTTTTTATGGAAAATATTTTTTTATAGAAAATATTTCATAGAAAATGAGTAATTTAATCACTTAATTTTTGAATTCTAGTTGGTGAATGGAAATTATTTTTCAGAAAATATTTTCTAATGTAGGGCATATTTTTTTTTTGAATTTTTTTTTATACTAATCTCCTCATCCCCTTTTCCTTGAGTCCCCATGTTTCTTTGCTCGCCCCTCCCTCTCCCTCAAATACCCAACGTTTTCAAGATCGTATTTTCTTCAAGAATTTAATTATTTTTCTAAAAATTCACATAAACCCAAAGGAACTAATGTGTTACTTTACTTTTTTACGCAAAAATAATATTATGTGCTGCATAACTAAAAAAAACTCTTTTTTTGATTGAAAGGAAAACACTCTTAATGAAAATAAATTACTCATTTTATTGAAATAAAAGAAAATATTTTTTCTATCATGAAAAAAAAAATTATTAATTGAAATAAAAAAAATACTTATTTACATCTTGAAAAGAAAATCTTTTTTATTTGTTGAAATGAAAGAAAATACTTTTTTTATGAAAAAAAATTAGTACCTTTTTTTGTTGAAATAAAAAAAAATTCATATGATGCAAAAAAAATACATTTATTGAAATGCAAACAAAAACAAAAATCTATCTATAACATGAAAATAGAATATTATTAATAATATTATTATTTAGGGTGGGATGCGGGTGGGGTGAGGGGGTTGGGTGGTTAGGCGGGGTGTGGTGTATGGGTGGGTGGGGTATAAGGTGTGGGGGTATAAAATGAGTTAATGAGAAAATTATTTTTCAAAATAATTAGCCAACCAAAATGAGAAAATTGGAAAATATTTCTAGAAAAATATTTTACTTCATACCAAACACACCTTAGTCTTTTAGTTTTTGCCAAGGGCATTTGCATCTATATCCATTTTTTTTTGCTATGTTTTAACTTGTGCCCCGCTTTACAAAATAACTACAAACGTACCTGCTTTTTCGCATAACTTCAGCATATGGGGCTGAAGTAGCAAAGAAAATCACGCAAAACTTCAGCATTTTAGTAGCCGGGCCTGAAGTTCATCTTTAGAGCTGAAGTTTTTATTTTTGTAACTGGGGAAACTTCACCTCTAGAGCTGAAGTTTTTGTCTTTGTAACCGGGGACTTTAGCTCTAGAGCTGAAGTTTTTGTTTGTTTATAATTTCATTTGCTACACCATCTTAACCAAACTGAATATAACCTTGCGAACAAGACCTGAATTCTGACTAGTTCCTTATTACAAACAGTTCAAACACCAAAAACAAACACTTATAAAGAAGCAAAATTTGCTGCTTAGTGAGATTCTTTTAGTTCATCCTCCTGATGAGTTCATTGATGTAATTCTCGCGGTTTCCAGCGTCACCACCTTCAACATAGTAATTTCTCTTCTTCTTAAATCCACCAAGAGGTGCCTTAAGCTGGGATAGCCATAGGAAGTTGTTCGCTTCCTTGAAATGTGGTCCAATAATAGTAATTAATCAAAAACATTACCAAGTCAATTGTATATATATTCATGTCACCTGATAGGAAGTGACAAAGAAAGTAAATTGGTTGTTTCAGATGTATAAGTTGGCGTAAACATTTATAGAACTTACCGGAGATATAAGAAGAAGCAGATAGGATGAACCTTACTTCTGGAAAAAGAAAAGATAAAACTTTGAGGAGGAGGAGGAGGAGGAGGAGGAGGAGAAATGAGAGTTTTTGGCTAAATTTATCCTTTATCTATCGGAGTAGATTCATTTTTGTCCTTCAAATATAAACTAGATCATCTTTAATCTCTTAACTTTGCTAAACTAGAGCATTTTTGGTCTCACTAACCTCACCAACTAAAAAACTAACAGAAATGCCAAATTTTCTAACGGTGATTGCCTGAAGCCTCTCAAATGATTTCCTTATGAGTTTTGTTCAAAATAGTGACATCCCCGCCTTTACCCAAGGAGTAATCAGTGTAGGAAACATATCTTTTTAAATTTAACTAATAGTTCACTCATTCTTTCTTGATTGAGGCACGTTTTCTTTTCTTCTTTCGTCTTCATTTTTTATGTCAAAATAACTTATAATTAATGTGCAGGGCTTATCAGAATCAATATCAATAGTGCAAATCATTGTTTTTCTTTTCTGTTTACAAAGTTAGTTTAAACTTCATATGCTTAATCATCTCCACTTACTGGACACATTAAAAGCAGAAGTAAAACCCAAACAAAAATAAAGATTCATTGAACTCATCTCCTTCACAGAGAAATATGCTAAGTTTCTGAGAAATTCTTTTACATTAGTTAAACCAAAATGAAGAGTTACTAAAATAACTTTCATGAACATCAAGCGATCCCAACCGTCTGCTAGGCGTATCAACCTATCCATTTAGTATTCAACAGCAATTCCAACTCTTTTTCACCAATCTTCAGTAGCAAAAAATAATCTCCTACAGCAACAACAACCAATCTTTTTAAGCAGAAACTTACATATCATAAAATATATCTCTAGTCACTCTACTTTCTTGAGTTACTTTCCTATGGTCCTGCCTAGCAGGCCCTCTTCTTACCTACAATAAAGAAAAATATCATCGTTACCATATCATAAATATAAGTAAATAAAGTGATATGTGTAATAAACTTATACCAGAAGCTTTACAGGAGTAGAAGATACAATAGGGAATAAGGGTTCTTGTCGCTCCGTCTCATCATCATGAGAATCTGGATGCACACGATTTAACTTGGAGGTTCTTCTGTTATGGCCTGAATTATGGCATAAGCTACAATCTAATTTTGCTTGCTTCCTTTTCATTTTTTGTTGACTTGCTCCAACTTCATCGGGCTCCTTTTTGCGAAGCTTTTATTTTCTTCCTTTGGTACTTTGTCTTTCCAATCGTGGAGGCAAATGAGGAATGTTATTCGACTTAGGCCACATCTCTTGACCATTCATAGGTAGAACAGAAAATGCATAGATCATTCTATAGGTTTCTACCTTATAACAATCATACACATATGAATTAATGTCATCATGTTTAGCCCAAATCGCGGCAATGGCATGCTTCCAAGAAATTCCTGTTAGATCCCATTTCCTACAATTGCATTTTCTATTTAGCAAATCCACAACCCACTTGTTCATTATGCTTGCTCCTATTATCTCACAATTCCACTCATTTGACTTCCTGGGAATAAATTCAGCTACTTTCGCTTGATTTTTGTGCAATACATCCTTAATCCTGGGGCGAATATCACCATCATTCCACTTGGTACCTTTATTCCTATTTACTTGAATCCTTGTCATAAGGTGATACCTTAACTTCTCCAGTAAAGTGATAATCGACTTATCTCTAGCCTCAATGATCATGCTATTAAAGCATTCACACATATTATTGAGTAAGGTATCGCATTTCACAGTTTCAGGAAAGTGAGATTTAGACCATTCAGTAGGCGACTTCTTCTTGAGCCAATGAGCAGCTTCTGAATCTATATCAAAGATGTCAACCATGCAATCCTCAAACCACTTTACTGTTGTAGCCTTTGCAGCCTTCCAAAGGGCATTCCTGAGTGAGATGCTACTGAATCCGGCCCTCTTGAATTTGTTATGGAGGTGTCTCACACAAAATCGATGGCTAACACAATACCTCATTGAACGCTTCAATCAAACCTTTTTTCTTGTCTGACATGAAGGTCCAAGTACCATCATCTTCAATATCTAAGTCAAGCTTCAAATAATTCAAAAACCATTCCCACGATTCCTTTCTTTCCTTCTCTACAACTGCATATGCTATCAGAAATATATTGTTATTCGGATCAAGCCCAACATCAGTTAACAATTGAGTCTCATACATTGGACCCTTAAGCCAACAACCATCCACCCAAATTATTCTTCTACAATCGCTCCTAAACCCATCTTTACAACCACTAAAACAAATATAGATTCTTTGGAATCTCTTACCGTCGGACGAGGAAATGTACGCTTTTTATTAGTTTTAACTGACTATTTCTCCAAGTGGGTGGAAGCAGGTGCCTACACCCAGATCAACCAACTTCATATAGACTGATGTATTTGGATTTGTCCTCCCAATTTCATTACAATAGTTCCACAATACCTTGTATTGAGCATTAATGTCTCCATCAATCAGCGCACGTGCTTTTTTCTTAGCCCTTCTGCATTGTGATAATGTCACTTGAACTCTAAGTTCCACACTAATATGATCTTTGAATGCACCGATTGCCCAAGACCTATTTGAGCTTATGGCTTTAAGATATCTTTGTGCAATATAAGAAGATGTGATTGCTTTGTTACGGTGGTTCCAAATCTTACAATCATGAGTGCGGTTGTATGTTCTGATCTGAAATGCTCTATCTCGATGCATTCTTGAAGCCATAATCTCCCATTTGCAATCCGGATGACCACAAGTTGCTCTCACTCTCGAGTTATCATTCTTGCACCACTTAATGTACTTCCCTTCATTAACTTCATGAGTTATTACAACATATTTGAACTCATGCTTGTTTTCAAATGTCAATTCTAATGCCAACACTGGTTTATCCCCGTCTGTTTTAGGATTGAACATCGGAAAGTTGAAACTCTAACTGTCAGAGTCACATTCTAAATTCTTTGTATCATCCGAGTCAACACAATCTACATCACCTTCTTATGCAGTCATTTTTTTCTTAACTTCTTTAGTAACTTCATGTATATGATTCACATTTTAATTAACATCTACAAAATCATTTGCTAAGTCTTCAAATTCATCATCAGTTGAAGAATGCTCGCTATCTACTTCTTTCTCTTGTTCTGCTCCACTAACTTCATTAGTATGTATAGTTTTCCAATATATGAATCAAGATGTTCAAAGTACACTTCAACCACCTTATGATCGTGAATGTTTTTGGATATAACAGTGACTTCTACATCAGTAGAAACAAATCGCATTCTTCCCGTACCTCCCGCACTTGTGCCAAAAAGTAATAGAATCTCTCTCATAACCACATAGTTCTGCCATAGATTTGAATTGCGACAACTTCAACTCTGTATGGTTAACATAATCAATAAAATCTACACGACCCCCAAAATAATATATGCTAGGCTGATGCTTCATTGTACCACCGTGTGTTACTTTTATACTGAAAAAAGACGCCTCATATACAGGGTCTGCCAAAAAAAATTTAAATTTATGTTGTCATGTGTTATATAATCATTAAATAAACTAAAGAATGAGAAATTGAATCAACATACAGTAAAAAAAATCACAATTTCTTCAGTTTGATGAAAATCCAAATAGTATTTCTTGCTAAAGTTTTACCATAATTGGGTATTTCACTGCCATGGCATCTAATAATCATTGTTGGAGATCAATAAATAGGCTTCTTTACTTTGAGTTCTCTTCTTGTTTCAGTCATCAAAGTAATTTTGAGAGGCTAGGGTTTTTGGTAATATGTTTCTTTGTCGATGGAATTGAGGAAAAATTGCAAATGGAACTGGTGCCTGGTGGGTTTAGCATTTTCCAAAGTAACGTGAGTGTCACATGGGTTAGCACCATTAGTGTTTAACTTGGTTCTGTTAGTAGACCAAAGGTGCTCTAGTTTAACAAAGTTAAAGGATTAAAGATGCTCTGGTTTATATTTTAAGGACAAAAAATGAACCAAGTCCCATATATAAGGGATAATTTTAGTCAAAAACTCGAGAAATGGAGCTAAAGTTGTTTAAAAAGTAGGTACAAGTTAAAAGTTAAAAAAAAAGAAGGTATAGATTAAATGGGAGCGACCAAATAGTGTGCCCCGTGTAATTTTTTCATTTGCCAATTAAGCAATATTCTCAATAAATATGTCTTGAATGTAACTCCTATTACGTTTAATTGTTTGTATAATTAATTTCTCGATCTGGAATTGAATGTCAAAGCTTTATTACACCAACGTAAATTTAAACAAATAGCTAAATTATTTTTAACACACATCATCTTTTACTCTACTTCTTGATACGATTTCAATTTAAATGGTTCTCTTATAAACAACTTAATTATTTAAGAAATATACACTTGGGTGCTCAAAAAATTAATCAACCTGCATGTGTGCTTGTATAATATTTCTTTTTTTTTCTTTCTAATTTATATGACACATTTTTTTAGTTTGTTAAAAGAAAATAACACATCTTTATATTTAAAATAATTTGATTTTAAAATCTATATTTAATGAGATAATTTCATAACCATACAAATATCAAAAATGTATTTTAGATCATAATTTTCAAAATATGCCTTAATTTTCTTACATATAAATTTCAATTCGTAGCCAATCAAAAGTTTCCACATAAAATGGGAACAAAGGAATATCAAGAAGAGCTGAAAACGACGTCATATTGATATGAGAGCATAGTAAGCAAAGTAAGGGCACGTGCAGTGCATGTGGACGAAGATCGTGAGAATCTAGCCATACCAAAGGACACATCTACTCTGCCTGACAGTGTAATCTAACAGAACAAAAGTAATGGTTGCTGCTTCTCAGCTATTGCAGCAACTCTATGCCTACTTTCTTTCGGTCTTAAAAAAGCTAAATGTGGCAGTTGTAATGTGTAAGACAAAAACTTCAAATACTTGCACCGAGTGAATGAAACCTGATCTGTATTTAAGTAGGTGTTTGGATAAATATTTGGTTGAAATTTAAAAAATGAATTTTTAGAATTTATATTATAACAGTACATTTTGTACTTGAAAAAGAGTTTGAAGTTTTGTGAGAGAGAAAACATTTCACCCAAAAGCAGCCCAAATCGAATTTTGGAACTTGATTATTTTTTTTAAAAAACTAATCAAATTCCATGAACAAAATATTTTCGAATTTTTTTTTTGAAAAAATAAAAATCTGTGTCCAAATGTGATTTTGAACTCTTTTGAACACCTTTTAACAATTGAAAAAAAAAAAGCCAAAAAGGAAAAATAAAATAAAAGTTGTTAAACAGTGCGTTGAAAACCAGAGAGGAAGCTACTTCAAAGTATACGTCCTAGTGCAATTAATGTATAATTTAGGTGTTTAAGCTAAAATCATATTATAAGTGTTACATAAAATATGGAGGGGAAGGCGTAGGGATAAGGTCTTAAATTGACATCTTAACAGAAGAAGAAGAAGAAAAACAAAAATAAAAGGCAAAATAATATTCCTTAAATTTGACACGGACTATTGGTTATATTCTTGGACTATTCGTAATACGGGAGTTTAACAGGTGAGCCGGGCCCATTCGGGTTGAAAAAAAAAAGGCGATCGGTCGGTTTCCAATCCTGGCCGATTACAAGTTATTCAAAACCGAGCTTTACGGCGTTGGGTTCATTCTTGTAAAAAATGAACCAGAAGAGTTACGGGTCCAAGGCGTCGGGGCACGATGGGTGGGTTAGTGTTCTTTTTTTTTTTTGGTTTGTTTGTGTATAACTATCGTAATTCATATTAATAAAATAAAAATATAAAACAAAAAACAATCTTATAAAATGGTGTTTGAATAAAAGGATGCAAAGGCTTTAAATTATCTATATTCAAAATTTTAAATATTTTATTAAGAATTTAAGATAATAGAATACAATGAAGATGAAAAAAATTGCATTTATAATTTGCAAGTTCTTTTTTTAATTCTAACTTACAATTAAAGTTTGCATTTAACAACAACTAAATTAACGAGAAAAGAGTAAAACTAAATTTTTATTACATAATAATACTTCAAATTAATCTAACAAATTAAAATATTAAGCTTAAGTACGTCCACTAATTTAAAATAACACAAATTATCTCAAATCAACTTAAATACGAATTTCTAGAGGACGCTCACGAAAATTCTCCATATGCAGCCTGTGGCCACCACTTTAGATGAAGATATAAGACTAGACTATAGTGCACTTTACTTTGTGAACTTCTTCATTTTCTTCTACCACCTAAAAGTATTCCTAAATATATGAGCACGTTCTAGACGTACGGACATAATTTATCTTGAATTGAGAATTTGAGTTTGAGAAATGAGAGATGAGTGAAGAAATGAAGAGGGGAAAGTGGGAGGGGGGAGGTATTTATAATTTTTCAAAGAGCAAAATTAGTAATTACTAAAAGTGTTATTTTTAAAAAGATATTGCCCACAAAAGGACTATTCTTGCAATCAACACGTTGGGCAAGTGTCATATGACATTTAAAAAAAATAATCAAATTTTAGCTGTTAAACTGGTCCAGGCCGATTAACTCGTTCAACAGTAATTTTATTGATCGGGTTTGAGCGATCCAGTTAACTAGATCTTCTTTGGTGAACGGACCAACCCCCCTAACCCAGCTCACCCGCCCTCCTAACTACCGGCACGGCGCGGGTCGGTCCGAAAATGGGTCAACCCGTGACAGGCTTAATTCATAGTCTTAATTATCTCTTTTATTTGATAGTTGTTATCCCCTTTTGCCACGTGAATTTTCTTGTCCATATGATATTTTTTAAAATTAAAATATATTTTTACCTCTTTAAGTGTGTTACATTTCTAGATTATCTTTTTTGGATAATATTTATAACAAAACTATTGGTTAGAACGTTTTTTTTTATTCAGCTACAAATAATAAAGTCTTAGTATTTTTTTTTTTTTTTGAAATTGACCTAATAGAAAAAAGATTCACACCATTGAAATAAATAGTCAAGGCATCTTAACTTTATTATTTTAACTGTAACTTTTTATTTAGCTAAAAATAATGATGTTTTTAATAGATTTTACCTGAAAAGGTAAAAATACATAGTTAAAATAAATAGTCACTACATCAAAAGAAGAAATTTATAAATTATAAAATTGCAAATTCATTATTTTGCCTGTACTTTACTTATTTGGTTAAAAATAATGAAGTTGTAGCCATTTTATTTATGACTTGACTCGAAAAAAAAAAATAAAAAAAAATACATTGTTAGGAGAAATAGACATTACATCTAAAGAGAAAATAACAGGAAATGTGCAATTAGTAACTTTTATTTTGCTAAAGATTTTTAATCTGGCTAAGATGATAGAGTTCCAACCAGACTTTTTATGAATTTGGCATGAAAAAAGAAGAAATATACAGTAAGAACAAATAGATATTATATCTATAGAAGAAATTAAAAAGAATAAAAGTTGGGGTTCTATGCACTATATTAAGATGAAAAAGAAGAAATATGTAATTGTAATAAATAAATTATTATATATGATAATTAAAAGTTGAAAAATAACATACTTGGAAACTAATTATTTTTTTATTTTTCTTCACTCCGTAAAATAGAATGCAGCTATATTCTTTACTACATTAGGGAAGCAGTGACTCTCAAAAAGTTAAGTTCAAGATAGTTAAGATCACAAATAAGATATAACTAATAATTCATGTTAAATTTAGAGGGATTTTTAGGTATTCTACCAACACAAAAAAATCGCTTCCCCCGAAAAAGGTCCTACGCAACGCGAATTCGAATATAATCAGGTTCCAATGTGGATATCGAACACTGAGTGAAAAATAAAAAATATGCGATTGAGAGGATGACAGCTAACGCCGACTACTTTCAATTTGAATGCCGACTACTTTCAATGTTTCAAAGTGGAGAAGAATATTAGAGAAGAAGAGTAGTAAGAAGTTTAAAAGAAATGCCAATGAAAAGAAGCTATTCCATCGTAATATTTGGCACTAATGAGCGTTAGGGACTCCAAATATCCGATGACCAGCTTAATTTAAAGGAAAATTATCAGCTATTTCCATTTATAAGTAGCTCATTATAAAAATTGGTTAATTGATAAATATTATTATTATTAGCCAAATTAGCCAATTAGCTATTCATAGCAAAAAATATCAAATTTTTCTTTGTTTTGAGTGGGTGTTATTAGAATAGATCGGGGACAACTTAAGGAGCTTGAATATCAGTTTCGGGATGATTTGGTGAAGTTTTGAGGTAGTTTGAATTGAAAATTTGAAGTAAAAACTGAACATGAAAAAAATGAAATGTGTATCACATTGTGTATCATTTGTGTACCACATATGTATCATATTTGTATCAACTGTGTATCACATGTATATCCATGTATACCTGTATGTGATACATGCGTGATACATGTTCGATACATGTGTCGCGGAAGACTTTTTTGAACTCGATTTAATTACTAATTTTAATAGAAAACATGTCCAAATCACCTCCAATATTTCTCAAATTTTGTATATTTGACTTTTCTATATATTTTCAATGAATTTCAACTATATCCATTGAAAAAATTCCTTTTTTGTTTAGGTTTTTGAAATATTATATAGATTTTTGTATTTCATCACCTTATTTGCTACCCCGTCCATGAAATTTTCTTTCCGTCTTGTATCTAATATTGCTAATCACGCTTAAAAATATGGAAGGTGATTTTTACATGTAATTCTTTGAGAGAAAAAACCCTATTATTTAGTTTTTCGATTTTATTGGCTAGTTTTGGTAAAATTTATGACTAATAGCTAGAGGTTGATAAGTTGAGATTTATTTGAGATATTTGTGTTAGTTTTCCTAATTTAAATTCATACGGCGTAAATATTATAAATGAATTTTTCTATCAAAAGTTTTTCAACTCACAAAGTATAAATCTAACATTTCTAATTAAAGATGGAAGATGTCATCCGCCCATTGTATCCTTGGTGGTTCTTAAACTTCACTTAGATACAAAAAATCGGTTGTACTCACCTTAATCGTTTTGTTAGGTTGTAAAGCATTATGTTCCACCCCTTTTTAGTTTTTTCTTTTAATTCTTAATTTACTCTAAGAGTTAAGCGCGTTATTATTTACCCGTAAAATAATATAGTTAAATTTATACGTGATTTCTAGACATTTGATCCTGAAATAATAATAAAAACTGAAAAAATACGCAATATATAGCCTTGAGATAAAGATGAAATAGCAGAAACAGTAGTTTCGGGAGCAAGGCTTCCAGGCACAGGTACAACTGTAAGGAAATTAGAAAGTAAGAATGTAAGTTATAAAGATTTGAGTAGATTATAACATAAGTTTGTCAAGAAATTCGTCCTCTCTACAACGATGATAGAACTTACTATATATAACTGCACCTCGGGAACATGGTCCTAGGATTGAGCTCCCTTTTAATGACAATTATGAGAGCATTTGAGGGATATGTAACGGAGGGCAATGAATGCCATATTCTCTGTAACGGATCATGCACTTAATGTTGTAGGATATTTTTCATTGAATGTTATCGAAAGACGACATTAATTTTGTCGTTATGAGTATCATTCTCCAGTGACAAGCGATATCATTGCCTTCGGGTTTAGCTATCTTCTGCCTTCGGTTCCACGTATCGCTTTCTCATGCGATTATTAAATATGACCATATTATACCCCATACACATAGTCCCACTACTTTTCGGCGGTGTAATTTTGTGTCATCGGGAAGTTGGTAGAAATACCTTTTTTGGCAGAAAATCCTCTAATCCCCTCTAAAGAGTTTCTGACGGTTGATTATACGCATATTTCTCAGTATTTAATGCCCTAAACAGGCGTCATCCTACAATTCAGCATAACTTTTGTCGGTTATTGGGTAATTATGGCCACGAGTTTAGCCACCTAAACCTTCACTTATACGCATCAACCTCCTTCGTTCTCACTTCATAATACTCTAGATTTTCAAAGACCTTCTATTACTCAACTCATATTTCAAACTTAACCTTTATTTAACTTCCTTCTTGAGAGAAAAGTCTACCTCTCAATAAAAATGGCATCTTCTTAAAGAAAACCTATTTCTTTAAAGAACAAATGCAATGCTGATGATTCTGCTCCCCCTAGGTGAGTGCCATCGTCCGAAAGAACTTAATTACCACTAAAGATTTAAAAAAAAAGTTTCTTTTTTCTAACCCTCGTACACGGGCCATTGGCAGATACCCTTCTTCCATCCGTCCTTCCAGTATTCCTGCTGCGAAGGAAGATTGTCATTGTTAGGCTTTACACATTATCGTTCCCCATCTTGCAGAGCGGGTAATCTTACCCAAGAAGGGTTTCACGTATTTTCATACATATCTTTTTACATTGGGGCCATTCTCTTTTAGTGGGGACATTGATTCCATTATTGTGGAATTTTGCAACCACTACCAAATGAGCTTTTCACAGGTAAGTCCTTCTGTGTGGAGGAAAATTGCTTTTCTTTGGTTCAGGTCCCGGAGGCCTCAGGTGTGTTTTGGGTAGTTAATGGATCAAGTTTGAAGTTGGGAGAATTTGCTGAAGTTGGCATGTTGCTGGTGTAATCGCACCTTCGAGGATATAGCCACAGGTGTGGCAGCACAGGTGCGGTGGGATGGACGTATGTGCAGATGTGTGTTGGATTGGGGAAGACCGCATATGCGACTGGTCGTACGTATCTGCGAGCCCACAGAAGCGGAAGAGAGGAGGTCTGGCGGTGGCCGTAGGTGCGAGGTCTTTTCCGCACATGCGAGGTCATAAAAGCGGATATGGAGAGCAGGTGCGGAGATGCATATGTGGTCTTCCATGGAATCAGAGGTTTTGTCGATGCCGTAAAAGCGACTAATGTATCTGCAGATGCGCGAGTGCTCGAAAGAATGTTAAAGAAAAGGGTTCACAATTTTGGCTTTATTTTAACATTTCATGCCCGGGTTGAGGTGATTTTGGAGCAATTCTCACCATATGAATTGAGGTAGGTGTTCTCCACTCGGTCTTGGTTATATTTCATGAATTTATCTTCGATTTTAGTTTTTAGTCGATGAATTGAAAGAGGAAATTGGGGATTTTGGCTTAAAGTTTCATAAGATAATTTTTTGAGTTTTGAACAACCATTTGGAGTCGGATTTGAGTAAAACTGGTATGGTTGGACTGGTAATTGAATGAGTTATTGAATTTTATAAATTTTGTCGAGTTACGAGGTATGGCCTGGGTGTGAGTTTTGGCCGTATTTGGGATTTGATGTAGAATTCTATCTTTATCAAATTTTATTTCTTCCTTGGGATTTATCTGATGTATTGCTTTTGGATAGTTTTGAGCCGTTCGGAGGTCGCTACACGCATGATTGCATTCTTGGAGCATCACTTGGCTTGCTCGGTGTTGGAATTGGCTTGCTTAAGATAAGTAACTCTTCTAAACTTAGTGATGAGGGTAAGGCTGTCCGGTGGGCCGGTCCCGGGCCTAAACGGGCCTGGCGGGCCGGTCCGGGCGGTCCTGGGCTTTGTGGGGTTATTTTCTGGCGGTCCCGGTCCTGGTGGGCCTGGTGGGTAAGACCGGCCCGTGACGGGCCTAAGCGGTGGTTCCGTTGGCGGTGGTGGAAAAGAAGCTTGTTCATCACCACTTCCCGGCGAAGCAACATCCTCTGCAAGTTCTGCAATCATTTCTTCGTAAGCTTCATCCACATCCGGTTGTGATTCTGCAAGTCCAAAGTTTCTTCTTTCCGAGCGTGTCACGACCCAAACCCTGGTCGTGATGGCGCCCAACACAATGCTAGTCAAGCCCGACCATATTATCCCTTAAACCAGCCAATTATTAAATAACTTAAACTCAAACAGTAATTAATCATATCAGGTGATAACGGAAACGTAAAACATACAAAATACGGTCCCAAACATATCGTGGTGTCACGAGACTGAGCCTCTACAGAATAGCATCCTAATACAACCAAGTCTAGGCAAATAGGAAATCAATAAGATGATAAAGAAGGAGAAAACAAGCTCTGCGGACGCTGGCAGCTACCTAGTAATCTCCGCAAAAGTAGACAAGGATCAGCAGCTACAATGTCTCAACTGCTCTCGGGCACCTGTGGATCTGCACAGAAAGTGCAGGGGAGTGGGGTGAGTATATTTCAACTCAGTGAGTAACAATAATAAATAATAACCGAAGGTAAGAAATCCTGTGCTATCACTTAGCAGTTCTAAGGCAACCCTCACAGGTACGTCATCACTATAGTAGTACTCTAACCTCCAACCTACGTTTATCTCTACAAGATTCTACACTGAACCAACCCTCACTCGTACCCCTACCGTGTACGGCCATCTCAACATATAAAGACACATACTTATGTCTATAATATATAAGTATTTAAGTAGATAGTAGGGTATGATTAAGTATAATGCTGCGGCGTGCAGCCCGCTCCAATACATATACCGCTGTGGCGCGCAGCCCGCTCCATTTAACGTCGACATCGCTCACTGGGGGTGTATACGTACTTCGGAGGGGCTCCCTAGGCCCAAGCACTATGATGCTGCGGCGTGCAGCCCGATCCACACATGTATTACTTCGGCGTGCAGCCCGATCCAATATATATATGTATATATATTTATACTGTTGCGGCGCGCAGCCCAATCCTATAATATACACCAGCGCTCACTGAGAATGTGTGCAGACTCAGACTCCGAAAGGGCTCCTACAGCCCAAGCGCAATAATACTGCGGCGTGCAGTCCGTCCCACATGTATGTTACATGTATATCACATGTATATTACTGCGGCGTGCAGTCCGATCCAATATATATACTGCTGCGGCATGCAGCCCGATCCAATGTAGGTATATATATATAATACCTCATAATGGGTCCTCGACCCTATCCCAGTCAATATATGCTTGGCCTCTCATGCCCAATATAATATATCACAGTGGGTCCTAGACCCTGTCTCAGTCAATATAAACTTGGCCTTTCATGCCCACTCAGCTAGAACAAGGAATTCCACCCTAGATAATCTCTCTCAATGTACACATCTAGTACGGGCTCATATTATGCTATATAGCTAGAGCTACGGCTGAGTGTATGTTTCCAATCACGATATAAGGGTCACCTAGCTCTATAGGTTCCCTAATACTCTACAAATCGGCACAAGGCCCCAAACATGGCTATTAGCCCAATTGTACAGTTATAGTCTCAGTAACAGTCATCCAACACAGTATTCTATTAGCCGGGAAGGACTAAGTCCGAACCCCCAATTACAATGTCACCACGCCCGTCATAGAACGTGTGTCTCATCTCAATATAGCACTGTAAAGTGCTAGTACGGGGTTTCAAACCCTCAGTGCATTGTTTACTACTACCACTCACCTCGAACCGGTAGAAGCTTTAATCCGCCTTGCGCTTGCCTCGCAAATCAATCTCCTCGGATGCCAAATCTGCTCAAAATCATAGAGAATGCATCAATATACGCTAATTTCACGTAATTCATTCGAAATAACCCAATTTATATCAAAACCCACAAGTTGTCAAAACCCGACTTTTGGTACACTTGTCGAAAAATTACAAAAATCACATATTCGGAATCCTCATCTCGATACGAGTCTAAGCATATCAATTTTACCAAATTCGGACTCCATTTGCCCATTCAAAACCTTGATTTTTCTAAGGTTCAAGCCTAGGGTTAAATCTTCCATAAATCACCCCAATTTCCTCCATTTTCATGATATAATTGCATAATATTACCAATACTAATCATAGTTTAAGTCCATAGTTGATTACCTGATTATTTCCCTTGAATTTCTCTTCAAAACCGCCCAAATCGCCTCTAAAGCCGAGACCCAAAATGTGTGAAATGTTCTGAAATTTTTCTAACTTCCGATACACTTACTTACAGCGATTTTCGCTTCTGCGGAATATTTTCCGCTCCTACGAGCCCGTATCCGCGACCAAAGGGTCGCTTCAGCGGTTCCAGGCCTGGCCGGCCATTTCCGCTTCTGCGAGCAAAGGGCCGCTTAAGCGCGCCCGCTTCTGCGAAGAAACTTCCGCTTCTGCGGAAACATCCGCCTCTACGCACCATTGTCCGCTTCTGCGGTCTCGCCCAAGCGGTCAAATGTCCGCTTCTGCGGACCTTCTCATTTCTCTTCTCGTCCGCTTCTGCGATCGGTGGCTCGTACCAGCGGTGCCGCTTCAGCGGAATGACTTCCGCTTCTGCGTAACCAGCCGCTCCTGCGCCCCTCGTCCGCTTCTGCGGACTCGCTCCTGCGTCCAAAATTCCGCAGGAGCGGAAACAACAGAAGCAGGATCCCAACCTGCAATTTTTCCACAATTTTCTCCCGTTTAACCATCCGAAAACACCCCGAGGCCCCCGGGACCTCATCCAAACACACCAACACATCTTAACACCTTATTTGAACTTGCTCCAATCCTCAAAACACGTCTAATAACACCAAAACCCATAATTCACATCAAATTCAAGCCTAAATTCCTTAAAACATTCCGAATTACACATTCGATCAAAAACCCGACCAAACGACGTCCGAATGACTTGAAATTTTGCAGGCACATCCAAAATCACCTAACGAAGCTACTGCAACTGTCGGAATTCCATTCCGACTCCCGGATCAAAATCTCACCTACCGTTCGGATTTCGTCAAAATTCAACCTTAGCCAATTCAAGCCTATTTCTACACCGGACCTCCAAATTCAATTCCGATTGTTCCCCTAAGTCACAAATCACCTCCCGAAACTAACCGAATCATCCGAATCCGATTCCGAGCCCTCTAACCAAATAGTCAACTCCGGGTTGACTTTCCTTATTCAAGTTTCCTTCACAAAGGCTATATGCCTCATTTTCAATCCAATTCACTCCTAACTCACCCGATAGACATTAACACTGATATAAAAGCATAAAACATAAAATTTCAACATAACGGGGTGGTAATTCCCGTGACGACGGGCCGGGTCGTCACATTCTCCCCTCTTAAGCAAACGCTCGTCCTCGAGCGGGTCAAGAAACATACCTGAAGTCTCAAACAAGCGAGGATATTTGCTCCGCATCTCCCGCTCGATCTCCCAAGTGGCCTCCTCCACGGGTCGACCTCTCCACTGAACCTTAACCGATGCAATCTCCTTGGACCTCAATTTTCTCACCTGACGTCCCAAAATGGCAATAGGCTCCACATCATAGGATAGATCACCATCAAGCTGAATGGTGCTGAAATCTAATACATGAGACGGATCTCCAATGTACTTCCGAGCATAGACACATGGAATACTGGATGAACGCTGGATAAGCTGGGCGGCAAGGCTAACTCATATGCCACCTCTCCAACTCTCCTGAGTATCTCAAAAGGACCAATGTACCTGGGACTCAACTTCCCTTTCTTCCCAAACCTCATGACACCCTTCATAGGTGAAACCTTCAACAATACTCTGTCACCAACCATGAAAGACAACTCTCGAACTCTACGGTCCGCATAACTCTTCTGACGAGACTGTGCTGTACGAAGCCTCTCCTGGATTAACTTTGCTCTATCCAGAGCATCCTGGACTAACTCGGTCCCTATCAATCTAACCTCACCAGGCTCAAACCATCCCACGGGAGATCTACACCGTCTGCCATACAATGCCTCGTACGGGGCCATATGAATACTCGACTGGTAGCTGTTGTTGTAGGAAAACTGAGCAAGTGGTAAGAATTCATCCCACGAACCACCAAAGTCAATCACACATGCTCGCAACATATCCTCCGGGATCTGAATAGTGCGCTCAGACTTCCCGTCTGTCTGGGGGTGAAATGCGGTGCTCAACTCAACCCGCATACCCATCTCTCGTTGAAATGCTCTCCAAAACTGAGATGTGAACTGAGTGCCTCTATCAGATATAATAGACACCGGGACCCCATGCAACCCGACAATCTCCCAAATAAAGATCGCTGCCAACCACTCCGATGAGTAAGTAGTACTAACTGGGATGAAATGTGCGGACTTAGTCACCCGATCAACAATCACCCATACAGAATCAAACTTCCTTGCTGTCTGAGGAAGCCCAGTAACAAAATCCATGGTGATCCTCTCCCATTTCCACTCGGGAATAACCATACGCTGAAGAACACCGCCCGGTCTCTGATGCTCATATTTGATCTGCTGGCAATTGAGG
This sequence comes from Nicotiana noctiflora, assembly GCA_032618575.1. NCBI lineage: Eukaryota > Viridiplantae > Streptophyta > Magnoliopsida > Solanales > Solanaceae > Nicotiana > Nicotiana noctiflora. The sequence continues at coordinate 28,247 of JASVEL010005921.1, forward strand.
CACTTAGCTACATGTCTAACAATATCCATCTTCGTTCTCCTCCACCAGTAGTGCTGCCTCAAGTCTTGGTACATCTTTGCGGCACCTGGGTGAATAGAGTACCGCGAACTGTGTGCCTCCTCAAGTATCAACTCCCGCAAACCATCAACATTGGGCACGCATATACGGCCCTGCATCCTCAAAACACCATCACTGTCGATAGTCACATCTCTAACATCATTATGTTGCACTTTGTCCTTAAGGACAAGCAAATGTGGGTCATCATACTGTCGCTCCCTGATGCGATCATATAAGGAAGATCGAGAAACAACACAAGCCAACACCCGACTCGGCTCCGAAATATCTAATCTCACTAGCCGATTGGCTAGAGCCCGAACATCATAAGCAAATGGCCTCTCCCCAACTGGGATGAAAGCTAAGCTGCCCATGCTAACTGCCTTCCGACTCAAGGCATCGGCCACCACATTGGCCTTCCCCGGATGATACAAAATAGTGATATCATAGTCCTTAAGCAACTCCAACCACCTCCGCTGTCTCAAATTAAGGTCCTTCTGTCTGAATAAGTGCTGAAGGCTGCGATGATCCGTGAACACCTCACGAGAGACACCATACAGGTAATGCCTCCAAATCTTCAAAGCATGAACTATGGCTGGCTAGCTCCAAATCATGTACAGGGTAGTTCTTCTCATGGGGCTTCAACTGGCGAGAAGCATAAACAATGACTCTACCCTCCTTTATCAACACACAACCAATGCCCACTCCCGAGGCATCACAATACACAATATAAAGGTCTGAAGTTGACGGCAATATCAAGACTGGTGCCGTGGTCATTGCTGTCTTGAGCTTCTGAAAGCTCTCCTCGCACTCCTCGGACCATAAGAAAGGAACACCCTTCCGAGTCAATCTAGTCAAGGGTGAAGCAATAGAAGAGAACCCCTGAACGAATCGGCGATAATACCCTGCCAATCCCAGAAAGCTACGGATCTCAGTAACTGAGGTCGGTCTGGGCCAACTCTGCACTGCCTCGACCTTCCTCGGATCTACCCGAATACCATCACAGGACACCACGTGCCCTAAGAATGCCACGGACTCAAGCCAGAACTCACATTTGGAGAACTTGGCATACAGCTTCTCCTCTCTCAATCTCTGCAATACAATACTCAAGTGCCGAGCATGCTCCTCCCGGCTACGAGAGTAGACTAGTATGTCATCAATGAATACGATCACAAATGAATCAAGATACGGCCTGAATACACTGTTCATCAGATGCATAAATGCTGCTGGGGCGTTGATCACCCAAAAGACATCACAAGGAACTCATAGTGACCATATCTGGTCCTGAATGCAGTCTTCATAATGTCGGACTCTCTAATCTTCAGCTGATGGTAGCCCGAACGAAGATCAATCTTCGAGAAAACCGTAGCTCCCTAGAGCTGATCAAATAAATCATCAATACGAGGTAGAGGATACTTATTCTTCACTGTAACTTTGTTCAACTGCCTGTAGTCAATACACATCCTCATGGATCCGTCCTTCTTCTTAACAAACAGGACCGGTGCACCCCACGGCGACACACTCGACCGAATGAACCCCTTATCTAGGAGTTCCTGGAGCTGCTCCTTCAATTCCTTCAACTCAGCTGGTGCCATACGATACGGAGGAATAGAAATAGGCTGAGTGCCTGGCACCAAATCGATACCAAAATCAATATCCCTGTCCGGCGGCATGCCCGGCAGGTCTGAGGGAAACACATCAGGAAAGTCTCGCACAATGGGAACAGAATCAATACTGGGAGTCTGGGCTTCGACCTCCCGCACAAATGCTAAATAAGAGAGACACCCTTCCCAACCATTCGTTGGGCCTTGAGGAAAGATATTACCCTGCTAGGTACATACTCAGTCGTGCCTCGCCACTCGATCCTCTGAATGCCCGGCATAGCCATAGTGACTGTCTTAGCATGACAGTCCAGAATAGCATGACATGGAGATAGCCAGTCCATGCCCAATATAACATCAAAATCAATCATGTTGAGGAGCAACAGGTCTACTCGGGTCTCCAGACCTCCAATAGTGACCAAACAGGACCGGTATACATGGTCCACAACAATAGTATCCCCTACCGGGGTAGATACATGCACTGGCAGCTCAAGACACCCTCGGGTCGTGCCCAAACGAGGAGCAAAATATGTAGACACATAAGAATAAGTAGAACCAGGATTGAACAACACTGGCATCTCTGTGGCAGACTAAAATAATACCTGTGATAGCTGCATCAGAAGCAACGGCCTCAGATCGGCTCTGAAGAGTATAGCATCTAGCATGTCCGCCTGATCGGCCTCCCCCTTGAGGGAGACCCCTAGCTGACTGACCCTCACCCCTAGCTGGCGGGGTGGGTGATGAAGTAGAAGGACCAGATGACGAGGGCTGCCCCCTCTGCTGATAAGATCTGGAAACAAGACGGGGACACTCCCTACGGTGGTGCCCAAACTCTCCGCACTCGTAGCAACTCCCCGGTGCTGGGGACTGAGACTGATAATGACCTCTAGCGCTGGAGTGGCCAGCTGCTGAACTAGGCCGAGACGAACCCTGAGCAGATGGGGCCTGTGAAGAACTCTGAGCTGGCATGGCACTGAGAGATGGCTGGCTCTGGTGCGAACCCTGATAACCCTGCCCAGAAGACCATCTGCGATGATCTGAGCGACTCGACTGCAAAGATCTGAAAGAGCAACCTCGGCGCTACTGACCCTGGCCTCCGGTCCGAGTGCCACTAGAACTAGCTGCTCCTCGAGGCCTCTTGGCCTCCCTCTCATCCCGCTCCCTGCGACGATCCGTCTCAATGTCGCGAGCAATATCCACAGCATCCTCAAATGTACGACTCAAAACCCTCTCCCGAGTCATCAGAATACGAATGGGATAAATGAGGCCGTCCACGAAACGCCCAATCCTCTCTCCGTCTGAATGAAACAACCACGGTGCATATCTCGACAACTCTGTAAACCTGATCTCATACTCTGACACTGACATGTCCCCCTGACGGAGACCCTCAAACTGCCTACGCATTTCCTCTCTCTGAGATCGAGGCACCCATTTCTCCAAAAACATAGTGGAGAACTCCGGCCATGATAGTGGTGCTGCTCCGGCTGGCCTGCGGCGCTCATAAGCCTCCCACCAAGCGAAGGTTGGTCCCTGAAACTGAAAGGTAGTGAAAGATACCCCACTGGACTCCAATATCCCTGCCGTACGAAGCATCCGACGGCACTTATCCAGAAAACCTTGGGCGTCCTCGCCCGGAGCACCAGTGAACACTGGAGGAGATAACCTGGTGAACCTCTCGAGACGACGCTGCTCATCGTCTGTCATAGCCGGGACCCTGTCCCCCTGAATCCGATCCGTCGGTCGAACCGAACCACAAAGCCGAACCGGAGGAGTCTCGGTGTCCGTAAGCCCCGCACCGCCGGCTCGGGAGCTGCGTACCGCGGGGTCCGATGACCACCTCCGATCCCCGACGCAGCCGCCGCAGGAGTAACCAAAACCGCCCGTGCTAGGCCGGGCTAGCATCGCTAGCATCCGAGCCGTGTCTCCCGTAGACCCGAACAACAACGGGCACAGCCGGTGCCCGATCCGGTGCCGCTCGGCACCTTCGCAATCGGGGTCGGGGTCACCGGCACCGCTCGTCGCCCTAACTCCGCCACGACCACGACCGCGTCCACCGCCTCTAGCAGGTGGTAGTGGTGGTCGTCCTCCACGTCCGGATGATCGAGTTCTCGCCATCCGCGAGAGAATAGAATGTCAAAGTTCAGTTCAAGTCAAAAGTAATCGCACGACAAGAATTCCAAGAATTGAAACTTTTCCTAAAAAGGTTTGCAGCCTCCCGAGGATAAGTACAGGCGTCCCCGCACCGATCCACGAGACTCTACCAACCGGCCCATGACTCGCGAGACCTGTTAACCTAGGCTCTGATACCAACTTGTCACGACCCAAACCCTGGTCGTGATGGCGCCCAACACAATGCTAGGCAAGCCCGACCATATTATCCCTTAAACCAGCCAATTATTAAATAACTTAAACTCAAACAATAATTAATCATATCAGGTGATAACCGAAACGTAAAACATACAAAATACGGTCCCAAACATATCGTGGTGTCACGAGACTGAGCCTCTACAGAATAGAATCTTAATACAACCAAGTCTAGGCAAATAGGAAATCAATAAGATGATAAAGAAGGAGAAAACAAGCTCTGCGGACGCTGGCAGCTACCTAGTAATCTCCGCAAAAGTAGACAAGGATCAGGAGCTACAATGTCTCAACTGCTCTCGGGCACCTGTGGATCTGCACCAAAAAGTGCAAGGGAGTGGGGTGAGTATATTTCAACTCAGTGAGTAACAATAATAAATAATAACTGAAGGTAAGAAATCCTGCGCTATCACTTAGCAGTTCTAAGGCAACCCTCACAGGTACGTCATCACTAAAGTAGTACTCTAACCTCCAATCTACGTTTATCTCTACAAGATTCCACACTGAACTAACCCTCACTCGTACCCCTACGGTGTACGGCCATCTCAACATATAAAGACACATACTTATGTCTATAATATATAAGTATTTAAGTAGATAGTAGGGTATGATTAAGTATAATGCTGCGGCGTGCAGCCCGCTCCAATACATATACCGCTGCGGCGCGCAGCCCGCTCCATTTTACGTCGACGGCGCTCACTGGGGGTGTATACAGACTTCGGAGGGGCTCCCTAGGCCCAAGCACTATAATACTGCGGCGTGCAGCACGATCCACACAAATATTACTGCAGCGTGCAGTCCGATCCCAATTCAAGTCTAAAACTACACCGGACCTCCGAATTCAATTCCGATTGCTCTCCTAAGTCATAAATGATCCCCCGAAACTAGTCGAATCATCGGAATCCGGTTCCGAGCACTCTAACTCAATAGTCAACTCTTGGTTGACTTCCCATATTCAAGCTTCCTTCAAACATGCTATTTGTTTCATTTTCAACCCGAATCACTCCTAACTCACCCGATATATTCAAATACTGATTTAAAAGCATAAGATGTGTAAATGCAAGGTAACGAGGTGGTAATTCCCGTAACGACGGTCCGGGTCGTTACAACAGGGAATTCCTCCCTAGATAATCTCTCTCAATGTACACATCTAGTACGGGCTCATACTATGCTATACGGCTAGAGCTACGGCTGAATGTAAGTTTCCAACACGATATAAGGGTCACCTAGCTCTATAGGTTCCCTAATGCTCTACAGATCGGCACAAGGCCCCAAACATGGCTATTAGCCCAATTGTACAGTTATAATCTCAGTAACAGTCATACAACACAATATTCTATTAGCCTGGAAGGACTAAGTCCGAACCCCCAATCACAATGTCACCACGCCCGTCATAGAATACGTGTCTTATCTTAATATAGCACTGTGAAGTGCTAGTACGGGGTTTCAAACCCTCAGTACATCATTTACTACTACCACTCACCTCGAACCGGTGTAAGCTTCAATCCGCCTTGCGCTTGCCTCGCAAATCAATCTCCTCGGATGCCAAATCTGCTCAAAATCATAGAGAATGCATCAATATACGCTAATTTCACGTAATTCATTCGAAATAACCCAATTTATATCAAAACCCACAAGTTGTCAAAACCCGACTTTTGGTACACTCTGTCGAAAAATTACAAAAATCACATATTCGGAATCCTCATCTCGATACGAGTCTAAGCATATCAATTTTATCAAATTCGGACTCCATTTGCCCATTCAAAACCTTGCTTTTTCTAAGGTTCAAGCCTAGGGTTAAATCTTCCATAAATCACCCCAAATTCCTCCATTTTCATGATATAATTGCATAATATTACCAATACTAATCATAGTTTAAGTCCATAGTTGATTACCCGATGATTTCCCTTGAATTTCTCTTCAAAATCGCCCAAATCGCCTCTAAAGCCGAGACCCAAAATGTGTGAAATGTTCTGAAATTTTTCTAACTTCTGATACACTTACTTACAGCGATTTTCGCTTCCGCGGAATATTTTCCGCTCCTACGAGCCCGTATCCGCGACCAAAGGGTCGCTTCAGCGGTTCCAGGCCTGGCCGGCCATTTCCGCTTCTGCGAGCAAAGGGCCGCTTAAGCGGGCCCGCTTCTGCGAAGAAACTTCCGCTTCTGCGGAAACATCCGCCTCTGCGCACCATTGTCCGCTTCTGCGGTCTCGCCCAAGCGGTCGAATGTCCGCTTCTGCGGACCTTCTCATTTCTCTTCTCGTCCGCTTCTGCGATCAGTGGCTCGTACCAGCGGTGCCGCTTCAGCGGAATGACTTCCGCTTCTGCGTAACCAGCCGCTCCTGCGCCCCTCGTCCGCTTCTGCGGATTCGCTCCTGCGTCCAAAATTCCGCAGGAGCGGAAACAACAGAAGCAGGATCCCAACCTGCAATTTTTCCACAATTTTCTCCCGTTTAACCATCCGAAAACACCCCGAGGCCCCCGGGACCTCATCCAAACACACCAACACATCTTAACACCTTATTTGAACTTGCTCCAATCCTCAAAACACGTCTAATAACACCAAAACCCATAATTCACATCAAATTCAAGCCTAAATTCCTTAAAACATTCCGAATTACACATTCGATCAAAAACCCGACCAAACGACGTCCGAATGACCTAAAATTTTGCAGGCACATCCAAAATCACCTAACGAAGCTACTGCAACTGTCGGAATTCCATTCCGACCCCCGGATCAAAATCTCACCTACCGTTCGAATTTCGTCAAAATTCAACCTTAGCCAATTCAAGCCTATTTCTACACCGGACCTCCAAATTCAATTCCGATTGTTCCCCTAAGTCAAAAATCACCTCCCAAAACCAACCGAATCATCCGAATCCGATTCCGAGCCCTCTAACCAAATAGTCAACTCCGGGTTGACTTTCCTTATTCAAGTTTCCTTCACAAAGGCTATATGCCTCATTTTCAATCCAATTCACTCCTAACTCACCCGATAGACTTTAACATTGAAATAAAAGCATAAAACATACAATTTTAACATAACGGGGTGGTAATTCCCGTGACGACGGGCCGGGTCGTCACATTCTCCCCCTCTTAAGCAAACGCCTTCTCCAAGCTCTCCCTCATAGATGCTCTATGATCTCCTATTTGAAGTCTTGCTTGACTGAAGGCGCTCTCTGATGCAACTGTTGAAGCTTGAATAGATAATATATAGTGAGCCATCCTTGCAAGAACAGGAAAATGTTTTTCCCGTAACTTCCACCATTCCAATAGCTCAAAACTCCCGTTTGGATTATCCTTCTCTAGTCCCTGCGACAAATAAACTTGAAGCTCATTTAGTTGGGAAGATTCATCAAAATTATCTCCTTGAGAACCCCTAAACTCCGTCCAAAATTTAAGTGCATTCAAGCCCGCGGCTCTTTTGGACGACTGTGAAGTAGACGAAGTAGGGGTTGAAACATTTGGCCTAGAATTTTGTAAGGCTTGTTGGTATGCATTATAAATTGTTTGAGTATTAATTTTAATTGATGCTTTTGCATCTGCAAGAGTAGCACGTTCTTCTGCTGTAAGATCAAAAGCGTTATAAATATTCGTATACCAAAAATGAGGACCTCCTAATTTCATTGTAGGGTTTAAAATTGCTGCTACACCATAAATATGAGGGATAGGGAAAAAATATTTTTTAAATTTTTCTTTCATTGCATTTATAGCAAGTTCATAAATAGGCCCACCCTCGTTATAATCCACAAATAATGCACATAATGCTGCAATATAAACTAAACAATTAGAAATAGTTGGATAATATTGTCCGGAAAATACATTTGTAGCAGTGTGAAAATGTTCTAAAAAATCTATAAGAGTTTTAACATTAGTCCAATCTTGGGTTGTAAGCATTTCATCATCATCCACACCCCCAACCCGAGCATTGAACGTTGCATTAATAGGGTTCCTATATTCGTAAGCAACTACTAAACTTTCGTACATATAATTCCACCTAGTGGGGCAAGGTTTAGAAACCTTTCTTTCTCTAAGGCCATATTCATCACATTTTTTGTAATACTCCCTAAGTCTACTTCGCGGTTAGAATAAAAAAGCCAATTAAGAGCCATTCTAACCTTTTCAATTTCTACATTTAAAATTCGCATACCATCACCGACAATTAAATGATAAATATGACAAATACATCTAACATGAAATATATTACTAAATGCAGGATTTAATGTGTTTGTAAGAATTCCTACTGCACTAGTGTTACTAGAAGCATTATCCATAGAAATTGACATTATTTTATCATTAATGCAAAAATATCTACAAATATCACCAACAATGTTAGCGATAAACTTACCTGTGTGACGGGAGTTAATTATTCTATACGCAAGAATGCGTTTTTGCATTATCCACTCCTCGTCTATCCAGTGACTAGTAACAATTAGGTAGTCACAATCATTATTACTTCTACCAATATCGGTGGTAATAGAAATTCTATTAGTTATATGACTAAATAAATACCGCAAATATTATTCGTATTCATGTTTAAATTTATATATATCGGCCTTAACTATTGCACGAGGCCAACCTTTATAAGTAGGATTAAAAACTTTTCTAATATAATGCACACAATTAGGATTAGAAGGAAAAGTATACGGTAAACACATAACGGTAACCATCATTGCTAATTCTTCCCTATCTTTATTTGGATCATAATATAATATACCTCCGGTGACAGTGTTAATTCCAGGTTGAACTAGATTAGAACCTGTACTAGGGTTACCCGCAATTTCTACACTTGTCCCCTCTAGCAGTGCTTTTAATCTGTTATATTTAGCTTTTTTAGTAGGGTGTGTTTGTATGTGCCTAGTCAAACTACCCGTGCCACTACGGTCTCCAGTATATTTATGCACCAATAATTTTTTACAATAATTACATTGAGCCTTATTTTGATCTCTTAGTTGACTAAAAAATTTCCAAACTAATGACGTTTCTTGGCGTTTAGAAGATTGTCTATTAAAAGTAGGTGTTTGTACAAGTGGGTGTTGTGGTGCATCAGTTGGGTTATTAGCCGGACTAGTAGGTGTGTCATCTAAATCCGGTTGGGTTTCATCTACATCCTGTTGAGTTTCATCAAAATCCTGTTGGGTTTCATCAAAATCCAATTGCCTATGAACTTGTAAATTAGGATAAAGAGCAGTCATAATTTCATTATCTAGTTGATCTTCTCGTGAAATATTATGACAAAATTCAATATCGCTAAATTGAAAACAGGGATTATCACTATCAAGAATAATTGGATCACTAGGACGGGTAGGTCGGGGAACCGGGGGGGGAAGGTTAGTTGGTTGACGACTACTTTCACCCATTTTAGCTTTTCCCTTAGCACTAAATATTTTTTTCAATGAAAATGCCATTTTAATTATAATTATGCAAACAAAATCACACAAAATATATTTTTAAAATTAAGAGTTGGAACGACTTTATCGAATTGACGAACAACTTCTTCAAAATTGAAAATTGCAAATTGTTGAAGACTTGAATACTTCAATTCACCAACTTCACAAAATTTCACAAAATTGGAATAATAATATAAGCAATTGAGAGAGATTGAGAGAGATTAAGATAGATTGATGAATTGGTGAGTTAAAATGAAAGAACGGGGGGGTATTTATAGTTGAGAATTGGGAAAAAGTGTAATTATATAAAGTTTGGGGTTATATTAAAGTTTGGGGACCATTTGGCTAAATTTTAAAGCCAAAAAACGGCTAAATTTTACCTCCAACGGCTATTTTTGAAATCTGGCCGTTGGGCAATTTTTTTTTAATTTTTTTTTTTTAAAAAAAATCTTACCGTTAGGACCACTAAGGCCCGCCAGGCTCGCCTGGACCGGCCCGGGACCGCTAGCCGGTCCCGGTCTTCGCGGTCCCGGTCTCGCGGGCTAATTGTATAGGACCGGGCCATGACGGTCTTTTAAGCCCACCTGGGCCCGTCACGGTAGGACCGGCCCGCCAGGACCGCGGTCCCGGTCTGGGCCCGGTCCGGAACTGGCCCACCAGACAACATTAGATGAGGGTATAAAACCCCAAATTATGTGTTATGTGATTAGTGTTGAGGTGACACACATGCTAGATGATGGGTGTGTGGACGTGCACACTGTCAATTGTGACTCTATTGTACCCAGGACACTGAATAGTGGCCCCATTTTTGTTGATATATATGTTTTCACCATGTGATAAAGTAAATGAGTTGTACATCATGCCATGTTTAGGCTTTATGCTAATATTTTTGGGACCAATGGTCGTTGTTTCTTGTTGTCGTCTCATTGATTTCATTGATATTTTGTACTCAGTTGCATTTATGCATCATATCATATCGCAGTCTCATTTGTACTGATTGATACATCATATTATTGTTTCGGGTCAGTTTTCATGGCATTGTGAGACCGTGGGTGTGACTAGAGAGTGATGACTGAGTGAGCCCGAGAGCCTGATTATGAGTGACAATTATGAGATCGGGCTATACATCATGACGGTTATATTGCTAATTATGATAGTGCTTAGGCTGTAGGAGCCCTTCCGGGGTCTGTAACACACCCCTAGTGAGCGGGGATGATACTATTGAGGGATGAATTTCCCTCGACATAGATTTGTCCGGAATATTGACATATGGAGATGGATTTCTCAACAAAGATGGATTTCCCTTTTTCTTCGGTACCAAGTGACGTATAGTCATTGTCGATTATGTACCGGTATGATTTTCCCTGAGCCGCATAGGCGATATACGATACCGAGTGGTTGAACAGTTATATATTATTGAGAGATGGATTTCCATGGGCATGGATTTGTCCGAAGTACTTGATACCTGGAGATGAATTTCTCAATAGGGTTGAATTACCCTTTATCCTCGATACTGGGCAACTTATATTCAGTGTTGTATATATTCCGAGATAGATTTTCCTAGGCCGTATGGGCCATATACTATACCGAGTGGTTGAGTGGGATGCAATGAGGTTGACTACTCTCAGAGTATGAGCACATGATTCATCTATGACAACATGGAATTGGCATGCATATATGGCATACATGCATAGAGATAGAATTTTTCTCATGTTGTACAATGTCTCATCATTCATGATTTTTACACATAGTGATATGTGAGCATAAAGCGGCATTTCAAACTTGTTACTTGTAAAACGATCTCATAATTTTTCGATGATTTCGATAAAGGAATTGGGTTTTCATTGATATTCTTGAAATGCATAACTATTTTCAGAAAAATTGTGGAAAGGCTGAATATTTTTTTCTGTGATATTATTTTCTTGTTTATATGATCTACGTTGTATGAACTACTGTTGGTTATTGATGTTGGACCCGGCCTATATTTCCGCTCGTTACTGCTTTCAACCTGAGATTAGATTTGTTACTTTTTGAGTACATGGAGTCGTTTGTACTCATACTGCACTTCCTGCACATTGCGTGCAGATCCCGGATGCTGATGTTGCTGCGATCGATGGTTGGTGGATTTGAAAGGCATACTTGCGTTCCTGCTGTAGCTGCCTCTTGTTCGCGGTAGCCTTATTATATCTATAAACAATGTTTATGCAATTTTCAAACATAAGATGTATTTTCTTTATATCAACTTTGTAACCTCTATTCATAGAAACTCATGATTTGTACTATCAGTCCTTGGGGAAATGTAAAAGATTCAGAAAATTTATTTATTTAATTGCTTAATTAATATTATTGAAATTGAATCATTAGAAGTTGACTTACCTAGCGGGTTGGATTAGGTGTAATAATGACTAGTGAATTTTGAATCGTGACATTTTAGGTCCGATTCTCTCCTCGGTATAATCGTGTGGGTGTTTCTACCGTTATCTTTTCCTACACTCGTTAATTCCTTATATCAATGTTCCACGTATAATACATCGTCAGCTTGCTGGTCCACCTATCATATCTTTTTTCACCAATACAACTATCAAATTGTCTGTCAAGACTCAAGACGAAACATAGAACGAAATTGCATAGCTCTCGAGCACAAATTAATTAATGGAATCTTTATATAGTGGAGGTGTTCGGTTGGACCTATATCTAAATAATTCGACGATACTCAGTATCCAGCCACAAAAGTCTTTAATAAACAGAAATTTACATCTTTAGGAAAATTCCAAAGGAGTTTCATGTTTTCTGTAAACAGTTGTGCAAAATTTGGATATGATATTAGTACCTTTTTATTGTTATGATAACATATCTAAGTCCCAAATAGAATAATTTAAGGAGCAATTAAGAAGAAAAAAACAAATAAATATTTTGTGTTTACTCAAATACAAAATAATGGGTCCTTTCATTATATGTTTAAAGGATCCATTGGACCTAACTAAATAATTTTTGCCACCAAACTCTTTAGACCAAAGCTTCAGCAATATTAATTCGGTCTAACTTCATTGAATTTATGAAAACAAAGGTTAAAACCCATCTTGAGAATTGACATGTACAGTAATTGTTAGGCATTGACTCAAACTAATTTTCGTTGTAAGTCAACAACAACAACAACCCAGTATAATCCCACTTAGTGGGGTCTGGGGAGGGTAGTGTGTACGCAGACCTTACCCCTACCCTAAGGTAGAGAGGCTGTTTCCAAATAGACCCCCGGCATCCTTCCCTCCAAGAACTACCCACCTTGCTCTTGGGGAGACTCGAACTCACAACCTTTCGTTGTAAGTCAATTTATCTCAAATTTTGACATTTATAGCAAAATGGAAAAAATATTACTTTTGCCCCTAAACTAAGGTAAAATGAACAAAATGATCCAATTTTGAATAAATCAAGAGCAAAATATAGTATCATTTTTTTGGAAACAGCCTCTCTACCCTAGGGTAGGGGTAAGGTCTGCGTACACACTACCCTCCCCAGACCCCACTAAGTGGGATTATACTGGGTTGTTGTTGTTGTTGCCTAACAACGAGAGCACTGTTGGGCAAGAAAAGGAACAAAAGACAAATAGTTGAGTGAAAAAGTTGGTAATTTTCCTTTGAAACTAACAAAATATATTCTTGTACTCAAGAAGTATCCAAGAACCTTCTTCCACAATTACAAAATCTTATACTTTGGTCCTACTCATAACACTCACAAACCTCTGGGGTTGGTCAATTTCAACACCAAAAATAACATAACTCTGCTAAACATTTAACTATTAACTCTAATTAATGTGTATATGATGATAGCTTGATTAAGTGAAGCGCGAGTACCACCGAAACGTAGACCCAAGGGCGGATTTAAGGGGCGCAAGGGGACCCTTCGCCGAAAAATTACATTGTATATATAAGGCAAAATTTATGTTTTATCTCTATATATTAAATTTTGAACCTCTTTACCACAATCCAAATGTGTAGTATAGTGGTCAAGGGGGTTCAAAATCTACATGTTCAATTCTCACTAGCTACAAAAAAAAAATCTTGAACCCCCTTTGGCCCTGCCTCCGCCACTAACCTTACCCCTACCTAATGCAAGTAGAAAGATTATTTACGTAAACTCCCGCCTCAGTTAAATTATATATACAGTGACAATATTATATGTTTTTGTTTACCAATGTTGTATAATTTAAACGGTTATATCATGCTACATATCTTAATTTTCACATAATCAACATACGTTTACTACTACAGACTGATAACAACCTGAAATTAATTGTAAATATAATAACGTGAAAGTGCAGAAAAGTTGGGGCCGTCATTTGTCAATATTATATAACTTAAACCAGCATGTTCATTAGTTTGTAAGCAAAAATGGTTTCTTCCTGGAAAAAAGCAAGATCATTAGTTTAATATCTTCGTCAATCTAAAATCAAGAAGAAAAAAATCTCGTTAAAATAGACTGATGCTGTCATTTTCTTTTTAATTATAGAACTGTTTGACATTCCTAATTTAATTAGTTAATTTGCCTAAAATATCACGAAGAAAATCAAGTTGGTTCTTTGTGCAAAGATTTTTAGTCGACTATTGGTATTCGTTAATATTAATATATTATTTATATCACCGATACCTTTTTTCTAGGTTAAGTTCTGGTTATAGTTTGCGTTCACAACGTCGGCCAGTTTCTTGTATATTGTATTACTTGATGGCATAAAAAATATCTTTTCACAAGAAAAAATGTTAAAATTTATTAAACTTGTTGTATAAGGGTAAATCAGACAAGTGATACGACACGGCCACGCGTACGCATGGTCGGTCCCGATGAAACAAATAAGGAGGCCGCCCCCTAATGAGGACGGCAGCATCCGCGGACGTCCTCGTTTACGGCCGCGTGACAAGAAGGATGCGGCCCCGCCTATAAGACATCAAATTGGCGGATCCATCAAGGAGGGCGTCTCCAGTCCCCCAGCCTATACTTCAATTACGCTTATAATATCAGGGGGTCAATGTAATAGTTGGGCGAGAGGACCCTCTCACTATATAAGGGAGGGCCTCCCCCATTTGTAATAAAAATCTGATTTTGGATAATAAGACATCTTTCTCTCTCTCTACCTTTACATTGTTCTTCTCTCTCTATTACTGACATTACTATTGCTCATTTGTTCTATCTTCTACATTTTATTTTCACCATCTCCATATACTAATCATTTATCCACATTGGTCCGACGATCGATCTTCGATTTATATTATCACTGATTCCGATTATCCCATCATTTATACTGATTGATTAGTTCTAAGATACTTAACATCTTTTGACCAAACAATTTGGCACCGTCTGTGGGGATTTCGAGAATCAAACTTATAGTATACATTCACGAAGATCCGATCAAACAAAAACTTTCCAAAGATGGATGAAAGTAACACACGACCCACCGTCATGGCTGAAGTAACCGCAAACCTCCTGGATGCAATGAATGAGGCTGGGGGAAGCACAGCCATCAATGCTACTCCCTCTACCGCGCCTGAAGTTGAAACCTCCCCCACACCCCTGGGAAGGGATTCCGATCCGAAAGAGGCACCTCCAGTAGTCATGAGGCTACTGTAGGAATGGCTAGCTAGCACACTGAGTAGCCTAGCGGAAAATCCGCCGCTAGGCTGCAAAAATGCCGCTCCGGCCACCAGCAATACCATCGCAACAGACGAACAGGAAGAAACACGGACCAACAGCAGGCCCGTCGAGACCCAAGCGCATGATGACACGCTGGCTACCATCCTGAGGAAAATAAAGGAAATGGAGGGCGAAAACCAACCCCTCCGCGACCAGATGAAAGAGCACCAGGACAGGGTTGATAAGATTCCCGGGGCGCCTAAATTACTACCCAAGCGGGACGTAGGAAGGTTCGTGGAACAACCTTACTCCAAGGGAGCAGCGCCCTACACCATCCCAAAAACCTTCAAGATGCCCCCAAACCTAAAGGTGTACGACGGGACCACCGACCCCGAGGACCATCTCATCCACTACGTCACTGTAGTAAAAGGTAACGACTTGTCCAAAGAACAGGTACCATCGGTGCTGCTGAAGAAGTTTGGCGAAACGCTAACCGGTGGAGCGCTAACATGGTACTCTCAACTACCCGCCAATGCAATCTCGACCTTCGAGGAGATGGCAGATAAGTTCATCACCGCGCATGCCGGCGCCAAGAAAGCAGAAGCAAGGGTAAACGACATATTCGCCATCCGACAGACCATGGGCAAGGGCCTCAGGGACTTCCTCGCTAGATTCAACAGGATAAGAATGAACCTGCCAAATGTAACGGAAGGTGTGGCGGTGGCGGCGTTCCAGAACCGGCTCAACAGGGATCGCTCCCGAGCCACCAAGAAATTGCTAAGCCGGCTCATGAAGTATCCCCCACCACCTGGGACGAGATCCACAACGCCTACTGCGCCGAGGTGCGGGTAGACGAGGAGTATCTCAACAGGCCGACCCGGCGACTAGCTGCCGTAAACCCGAACGCCAGGAGGGACCGACGACATGATGGATGCCGGAAACTCCCCCCACGCCCCAACAGAGAACGACATTAACCCTATGCAAGATCTTCGCTTCCACCCCCGCGACACGTGGATGCGGTACAGCGTCACGTCGCCCCACTCAGAAACGACCGAGGTACGCCCCCTTTACTCTCATCACATAACTTTTGTGTTTCACCCTTAGAAGTAGTGTACGCACTGGAAAAGCTCGGCACTACGGTGCAGTGGCCCCAAAAGATAAAGTCGGACCCAGCCACGAGGAAATCAAACGTTCTGTGCGAGTTCCATCAGGAACGAGGACACCGGACTGAGGACTGCATCAGCCTACAGCAGGAAGTTGTCAGGATGCTCAATCAGGGATACCTGAAAGAGCTACTCAGCGACAAAGGGAAAGCTAATTTCAGCCGTGGACGGGAGCATTCCCGGGGACCCCCAAAGCCGCCTTCCCCGATGCGTACAGTAAACATGATCGTCGGGGAAGCGGATGAAGCCGTCAACCACGTCAAACTCACCAACACAAACAGATTGAAGAGAACTATCTCCCACGAACGGTATGATGACTTCGAAAGAAGTATCACCTTCGATAAGTCTGACGCCGACGGTTTGTTTTTTCCTCACTATAATGCTTTAGTTATTACCCTTCGTATCATTGATACCGATGTCAGGAGAGTCATGATCGATGACGGGAGCGGTGCCTGCATCATTCATCCAAGAGTCCTCACTCAGATGGGACTCGAGGATAGGATCACTCCTAGGTGCATAAATCTAACTGGTTTTAACAATGCAGTAGAGCGCACGTCAGGAGAGGTGACCCGCCTGTCCTTGCGGGAGGTGTCACCCTAGAAATGACCTTCCATGTGATGAACCAGGAAACGGCCTACAATGTCATCATCGGGCGCCCGTGGATACACGCCATACGAGCAGTCCCATCAAGCCTGTACCAGGTGACCAAATTCCCTACCCCGTGAGGAATATTCAGCATCAAAGGGGAGACGCGAATAGCGCAGGAATGCTATAAAATAACCCAGGATTGTGCTCACACAAAACAACTGAGCAAGGCAAGCGCGGGAGCATAGCAATCAACTCCATCGGGGACTCAAGCAGACCCGATGGCCGACGCCATAAGGGACCCAGACATCATAGAAGCTTGCAATGCAACAGCCGAAGAGCTCGACCCAGTCCAGCTGGACCAAAATGACCATGAAAAGAAAACCTACATCGGTCACGGGCTCACAAACCCAGGTAAGTACCATGAATTTCTGACTAAACATGCAGACACGTTTGCTTTTTCCCAAGCAGACATGCCAGGGATCTCCCCGGATATCGCCACACACCGGCTCAATGTGGATCCATTGCACCCACCGGTAAAATAGGGCCGAAGAAAGTTCAAAACCGCCATTAACGAGGCGGTCCGTGAGAAGGTAGACAAAATACTGGCCAACGGTTCCGTTAGAGAATCGAAATACCCGCAATGGATTGCCAACGTGGTTATGGTTAAGAAGAAAAACGGAAAGTGAAGGATGTGCGTGGACTTTACCGACCTAAGCAAGGCCTGCCCCAAGGACTCCTTCCCCCTGCCCTACATCGACCAGTTGATCGAGTCTACAGTAGGGCATGAACTCCTAAGCTTCTTGGACGCCTACTCCCGGTACAACCAAATTCTAATGGCAGAGGATGATCAGGAGAAAACCACCTCATCACCCACCAGGGTACTTACTTCTACAGAGTGATTCCCTTCGGCTTGAAAAATGCGGGTGCAACTTACCAAAGGTTGGTCACCAAAAACGCGGGTGAAACTACCCCCGGATACTCCACACCGACGGGGCCGCGAATGCCTCGGGATCGGGACTGGGACTCGTCCTCGAGGTCCCCACGGGTGAGGTTATTCGCCAGTCCATACGATGCCCCGAGATGACTAACAATGAAGCAGCGTACGAAGCCGTTATTGTAGGTTTGAAACAAGCCGCCAAGTACGGAGCCCGCCGATTGGTCTTACATTGTGACTCACAATTTGTGATAAATCAAGTCGCCAAAGCCTACCAGATCAAGGAGCAGAGGTTGCAGAAATATCAGGCCGAAGTGTGTAGACTGATGGCCCGATTCGACGAATGTCGCTTCGAGCAAGTACGTAGGGTGCATAATGCCGAAGCCGACGGATTGGCCAAACTAGCCGTAGCGGCCACGAATCTGAGCAAAGAAAGCACCGTCACCCTCATGCATTCCGCCATCGATCGCAGCGAGGTATTCTCTCTACACCTAACATGGGACTGGCGAAACCAGTTCCTTTCATACTTGCAGGAAGGGCAACTACCGTACGACAAAAAAAAAGCTAGAAAGCTTCGCACGCAAGCCACCAGATATTGCTTAATGAACGGCGACCTCTACAAACGAACCTTTGGGGGACCTTTGGCCAAATGCCTGGGGCCCAACCAGATGACTCCGGTACTAGAAGAAGTCGATGAGGGTCATTGTGGCACCCATACAAGAAACAGGGCACTCGTGTGGTGCCTAATACAGGCCGATTATTATTGGCCCACAATGAAAAAAGATACAGCAGACTACGTCCGGCGATGCGAGAAGTGCCAACGGTTCGGCCCCATGATACACCAGCCGGGAGAACCTCTCCACTCAGTCACTTCCCCTTTGCCATTCATTAAATGGGGAATGGATATAGTCGGACCGCTACCTCCCGACGAGGAAAGGTACGTTTTTTGTTAGTTTTAACTAACTATTTTTCTAAGTGGGTGGAAGCAGGTGCTTGCGCCCAAATCCGCGAACAAGAAGTCATAGCCTTCATCTGGAAGAACATCATCTGTCGCTTCGGCATTCCCAAGGAAATAACATGCTGCAACGAGCGACAGTTCATAGGACAAAAGGCAACGGACTTTTTCGACAAATGGCACATCAAAAGGATACTCTCAACGCCATATCATCCAACCGCCAACGGCCAAGCGGAATCGTCCAACAAAACTATATTAAACATTCTGAAGACGAAACTGGAGGACGCCAAGGGACTGGCCTGAGTTGCTACCAGAAGTATTGTGGGCACATAGAACCAACCCCAAATCCTCCACAGGAGAGACTCCCTACTCATTAGTCTACGGGATCGACGCCGTCATACCAGTCGAAATCGGCGAACCAATTCTCAGATACTCGCACACAAGCGAAGATGAGAATGATAGAAGCCGACTACAAGACCTGGACGAGACCGAAGAAAGGAGAGAAATAGCCCACATCAGGCTGGTGGCGCAAAAACAGCATATCGAGAGGTACTATAACCAGAGGACGAAAATCCGCCCGCTCAAGGCGGGCGATTATGTACTAAAAGCCAAGACACTAGCATCAAAGGATCCCAACGAAGGAAAACTGGGAACCAATTGGGACGGACCCTACAAAATCATCGCAGCAGCGGACAAAGGTGCTTTCAAACTTGAGACCATGGATGGAAAGATACTCTAGAACAACTGGAATATCTCACACCTCAAGCGCTTCCACTTCTAAGAGACACCCCCCAAGTCGTACTCTTTTTCCCTCCTCCGAGTTTTGTCCCAATTGGGTTTTCCCGGAGAGGTTTTTAATGAGGCGACGAGGGAGATGTCCGGAATCGCTTGTATGATTCACTAAGCGCACCGGTCGGCACGAATAGCACATCACAGGGACTAGGGCTATGGCCATGTTGTAAAGGCTACGGCCATCTCCAATAAATGAAGGGCTACGACCATCTCCAATAAATGAAGGGCTACGACCATGATTGTATGAAAGGCTACGACCATCTCCAATAAAGGAAGGGCTACGGCCATGATTGTATGAAATGCTACAGCCATCTCCAATAAAGGAAGGTCTACGGCCATGATTGTATGAAAGGCTACGGCCCTATCCAAACGAAATAACTGGCTAAGGCCCAAAAGCATCCAAAGGAGAAAGCTACATCCCTCTCCAGAAAAAATAATCGGCTAATGCCCAAAAGCATCCAAAGGAGAAGGCTACGGCCCTCTCCAGACGAAATAATCGGCTAAGGCCCAAAAGCGTCCAAAGGAGGAGGCTACGGCCCTCTCCAGACGAAATAATCGGCTAAGGCCCAAAAGCGTTCAAAGGAGAAGGCTACGGCCCTCTCCAGACGAAATAATCGGCTAAGGCCCAAAAGCGTCCAAAGGAGAAGGCTACGGCCCTCTCCAGATGAAATAATTTACTAAGGCCCAAAAGCGTCCAAAGGAGAAGGCTACGGCCCTCTCCAGACGAAATAAAAGGCTAAGGCCTAAGGACATCTGAAGGAGAAGGCCACGAACCCTCCAGATGAAGCAAAGTGGCCAAGGCCTAGAACGTTCAAAAAGGAAGGCTGCGGCCTCCTCCAAGAAAATCGAAAGCTTAAGGCATCGACACTTGAGAGGTATCGACATGGCCTCTCTAAATGAAGGACCGAAAGGACGGCCGCGTAAAACGCACAAGCCCGGCCTCGCCCCAATTTGGACTTAGGCTAAATGCCCTAGAAGCCAGAATATAGGCGTACCTCGTCCAAAAAGAATTCAGGCGGAAGGCCCGCCCCCGCCATACGAATCAAAGGCTAAGGCCGATCTCGATAATGCAAAAAAAAAAAGAAGGAAAGAAAAAGAAGAAAAAAGATGGCCACAATTAATCAGAAAGAAACTTTTATTAATATATCACACATTTACAAGAAAATACAAAAGTTACAAACTACAAAATAAAACATATTCAGCTATTAAGGTCGCCATTGTCTCTTGCATCCCCATTGGCACCGTCCTCGCCATCATCCCGCCATATCCTCTCAATCCAGGACCTGGTGCCTAGCTGGTCCACATCAGCAAAGGAATCTCCCGTCTGGGCCGGAGAGTCAGGGTCATAGCCGCATGCCTCACGAGCTACCCTAACCAGCCGACGTTGCTCATCGACCTCCACCTCGCTAGCCCTGCCGGCGGCGTGAAGCTCCTCGAATACTGTCCGCCTCGCCTCGGCGTACACCAGCATGTCCTGAGCATCGCGAGGGGCATCCCCAACTGGGACGACTGCCGTCTGGGCCAAGGACGCCTGAAGCTCGGCCGATAAAGTGTCGACCTTAGCACGAAGCTCGGTCGTATACATTACGGCCACACGGTCCATATCTACTTCCTCCCCCCGCTAGTGGAGGAGAATCTCTAGCTCAGCATTCCGAGCCACAGCGGCCAGCAAATCGGCGTCCGCCTTATCAATCTGCTCCGTTTGTTTGCGCAGCTGCTCCTCCAGCGACTTAATGGACTCTCGGAGGAGGCGGATCTCAGGGTTGTCCGAAAAGCAGTCCGAAAGCGTCTTATGCTTCTCACGAGCCTCCTTATACTTCTCTGACACCTTTCGGAGGGTAGCCAACTTCTTCCGATCCCTCCGGCTCCGCTCCACCTCCAGGATGAGAGTCTGCAAAAAACGGGAGGGCGAAATGAAAGCCTCGAAACATAAGAAAACAAAAAGAAAAGGGAAAAGTACACTTCGAACCATACCTGCAAGGCGGCACCAACAATGCGACGGGACAGGACGCGGTCGCTCACTGACTTCAGCGACTCCATCTCGGCATCACCGCATAGTAAAGCAAAGTCCTTCACGGCCTGCCCACTTTCCTCTAATAGGTTATAGCCCATCGGTATCAGAAGTCGACGCAACTGACCCTGTTCTGCGGCCGCCTCCAGCGCATCCACCTCAGCTTCGCCCTGTAGCGGCACTTTTGCCTACTTAGTAGCAACATCAGGGATGCCCTCACTATCGGTAGACGGCGCGTTAGCATTCCCCGCATGAGCAATCACAACCGTGGCCCTTCCCCGGATGAATGGCGTCGCCCAAAAGGACTGGCCTCGAATCCGGGCGACGGGCCTCAGTTCTCTTCCGCCCAGGATCTACAACCACCCCCTTTCCAGTAAGTAGCCGGTGCCACTTGCGCCCACCCGGCTCGTCTTGCGTAGGGGCCCCCTCCTCAGCAGAAGGGGGCGGGAGCTCTGTATCCGCTCCAGGCACCGGGACAGTAGACGGCTCAGCGGCAGAACTAGAGGGGCCGGGAGCGGCCGACAACAGGGACTCCCTAATAGCCCGCTCATAGTCCGGGTCGGCAACCTCGGCCGCTTCGCCACCTGACGCGACGCCGTCCGCCGGACTCTCCTCGGCCTGATCAGCCTCAGGAAGGCCCTGCCTAACAGAGGCCACAAGCTCCGTTTCTGAAGAAGCGGGACCGACGACATGGCGTCTCCGCCTCCGTGTCACGTTCCGAGCTGCAGCAAAAGAGAGTACATGTATGTTAGTTACGACTGCGACCAAAGAAAAAGAAAAAGGAAGGAACCACATATGTGGCAAGTAAGGGCCGTACTCGCGAGGCCGTACTTCAGACCGAACGAGCCCACGTTCTGCATTCCTCGGCAAAAGGGATCAACCGATTCACCCACGCCCTAATACCGGGAACTTGTTGGGGCGTACGCTCCACCACTACACAAGAAAAAGCAAAAAAGAACATGTTAACGCCTGAGAAGTAATATGACAACGACGCAACGAATCAAAACCTAGAAGGGACGGGTAGGTACTTACAGTTGGGGTTCCATATCTCCGAAAAGCCGGCTGAGTCCGCCCCTAAATCAAAAGTGCGGATATAAAAGTATTTCGTCCAAAATTGACGATTGGGCTTATCGTCCGCCTCCACGAGCAAGCTCTTTGATCCTCGATTTTTTAGCTGTAGCATCTTGCTCCGCATTGTGAGCACGTGATTTTTGCCTAACATGAATTACTCCCACAAAATCAAAACAAAAATTGTCTATTTTATGGTGTGTATTTTTGTGAATTTTTGTGTTATTTTTGGTATTTGTTTGCATTTGTATATACGTGATTATATGTGTTTAAATTAATAATAAAAAAAATTATAATACAAAAATATGTCGTGCTTACATTTCTAATCTAGTTTGAAATTAGGAGTAATTAATTTTATCTTACGAAAACGAAAATCACAAAAAAAGAAATAATTCATCTTTTACATTTTAGCATTTAAATGCCTAATTGTGTGACTTATATTTAATTGATGTTTTAATTGATTGTGTTAATTGTTAATATAACTTAATTAGTATTTCTTATAATTTAATTGATTTTGTAGCATAATTAGAATTTTTGTTTTAATAAATTGAGAATTAAAATTAAAAAAAAAGAAGAGAAAAGGAAATAATTGAGAGAAAAAATCTGATTTGGGCCATTTTTTAAACTTAATTCTTCTAAGCCCAAATCACATTTGCCCAACCCATCCATAACCACCCCTTAAACCCGCCCAATGCCCAAACCGACCCGGTCAGTCCCATTTAATCTAAGCCGTTGGATCATTTAATCCAACGGTTTAGATTAAAATACCTATTCTAACATACCCAAAGACCCCAAAATCAGATTTTTTGACTCATTCCCAAAACCCTAGCCCTTTCTCTCTTCTCTTACTCTCATTAGCCACACAGCCGCCAACCCCTCCCCCTCGCCACTGCCGTCCACTGGCCGAGCACCAACACCCATCGGCCAGCCACCAAGCGACCCTTGTTCGTTTACAAACGAACCGGCCACCAGCGACTCTCGTCCAACTGGTTTCTCCCCCTCGCCACTGCCGTCCACTGGCCGAGCACCAACACCCATCGACCAGCTCCTATCCAAGAGACAGCCGCCTCCAACCTCTCACCCGCCGGAAAACGAGCCATCGTTACATCCTCTCCATCGCGCGACCTTCACCGCACCACCACAGCTCACTGTCGCCAGCACCCTCACGACATTACCCTCACGACCAACAGACTCCAGGCATCGGCCAACACCCACTCGACCTTCCCCGTTTCTCAAATCGCCATAGTTTCTGTCCGAATCTTTCTCCAAACCTTATCCCCCAAAACCAAAGTTGCAAGAACCCTAAATTTCGAAATAGGGATTTATTATCGGATTTTTAGAGAATTGGGGTCTAATAGGCCTTAATTGATTCGTTTTCGCTCGAAAACATTTCAATTAAGGTCCGTTCGATCCCGAATACGAATTTCATTCTCGGTCGCTGCTTTGGTTTCGATTGTTCGGAGGTACTGTTTTATTCCCTCTCTTTCCTTGTTATTTTATTTGTTTTGATTATGGTTGTTCGTTTGTTGATATTTCTTCGGACAGTTATGATTTTTCTGTTTTTCCTCATCTGTTTGGGACCTTTTATTTGGTCGACTTGCTCGCTTCTGATTATCTGTTATGAATGACGAAGTTATGAGATAAGAACTCGATTCGATACTTCGTCGAATAGCCAATTCTTCATTTTGGACTGTTTTGGCCGAAATCCTTGAATCACTATTTTTGTGATTGTTTGTTATCGATTATCGATCAATTGTATGTCGTTTAAATCCGTTACGAACCAGGATACAGAGTTTGGTCGATAGTCAAATGTTACTATTTTTTATTTTTTTCATGGAGATTTCTATTGCATTGTTTGTTTGAGGATTTGAGTCGCTTTGTTGATTTGTTCGACTCACTGGTTAAGCTCCCTGTTAATCAATTTGGTTTGGATATTGTTGAATCCTAATGTGTATATATTGCCGAGTTTACGGATAATTGGACAGTCTTCTGAGTTTAAGATTGCATTTGTTGGCTAAGTGTGCATTTAGAATGTAGGTTGGTTATAGCTGCATTCCTAACTGAAGTTTCAAGTTTGTTTTGGTATTCAAAAGTTTGAAATGGTATGCTGGTGTGTAGTATGTCAGAGGATATTCTTTGGATCATTTAATCTAATACACCACTTAGTTTAGAATTGCTTAATAAAAAGAGGACTTGCTGGCTTGGTTTAGTATTTTGAAAAGGTGAGAAAAGTAGATAACATGGGAGTAGTGATTAGAAGGTAAAGGGATGCACATGGGAGGGAATATACAACTGAAAAAGGTTTGAAAAGGGGGAATAATAGGTGCTGGACAGATCTGAAACTGAAAAGGAAGGGCTGTTGGTTGGGATCTGTAGGTTATAAAAGAGAACATTCTCTGGAAAACACTAACAACAGTGATATACTCTCTGAAAACACACACAGTGAACACACACAGACAGAGAGATACATTCACTGGAAAAAATAAAAACACAGAGAAAGTAAAGCAGATTTTACACACATTTAGAATCTGGAAGAAAGTCTCTCCTTCATATACACTTTGAAAGAAACAGATTTGACAAACACTTTGAAACTGATTTTGCACTAATTTCAGATTTGACAAACACTTTGAATCAAACCTTTTGTTGTTTCCGTTCACAAACAACCCCAGTTTTTCTTCACTAAGTTTGTTCTGTTTAGCCTTTTCTTTGTTTTGTTGGATTCTCTGTTTTGGTTTCAAATCACCTTTGGCTTTGTTGCTGGTCTCTGGTTTACTACTCCTGGATTCTTGAATCTGCGATAGCTACTGTTCCTGTTGCTGTTTGTTCTGTTTGGAGCTGCCTACTGATTTTCTCTTCCATTTTTCTTGCTTGAAATTCCAGGTACACATCTATGGGCTGTCTATTCTTTTACTGAAAACGAAATGAAAGAATGTTTTGAATATCGCCGCGAAGCCATCATATGAATAATTTTGTTAGATATCCATTAAATTGGGGGGTGTTAGTTATGTTAAGGATTGTACTGTTAGGCATTAAGGGTTTAAGAGCGCGCACCGTTATGTATGTCTATTTAGTTCTTACTTTCGTTATGAATAATTCGAAATAAAATCCATTAGGCTTGTATTGTAATCTTGATTTATTTTTAGACTATCGTTTAGTTTTCGTTATGTTTAACTAGTTTCTATTTTTGTCAGCATATATTTAGATCCATGCAAGTAAAACTAGCCAATACGGATTGAGATTTCCCTTGATATGTTAAATTGGTAATTTGTTAAAGTCAAGTAATTTAAGCATGTTTAAGGTATTAATTTGGTTGATGTTAATTATTAATGCAAGGTATTTTCAATCATTTTTGAATTTCTTCACTTGATTTTCCCTTGAAATCTATTTGTACTTAAGTAGACAAGATAAGTTAGCCCGGGTTTTAGATGCCAATGTTAGATCGATTTTAATCGCATAGTCTTGCTTTCGCCAATTAACATCGGATTAAGGATAGTAAACAATCTTACTTTTTAATAATTGGATCAAGGTGAATTATTTCTATTTCGCATATTTTGATCAATTTTCCGTTAGCTTATATCTTGTCATTCAATCTCCGGCCATAAACCAAAAAGCTAGGAAATAATATATCATTTGGTATGATTCTTTAATTGGAAATAATTTTAAGGGATACACTGTTAAGTAAATTGATCTTTTTTTTTTGGGTTAGTTTTACAATGGTTTTAATCGGCATAGTTTCAAATAAATAATCCGGATACTTTTTTTTATATATTCACCTATCTGTCAAAAGTCCGAGTCTATGTTGCAATTAGTCTTTCTTTTGGCATGGTTTCAAATTAATATAGCGGTTTAAAAGGTTTAATTGGAGCATATAATTTATAAACATGTATAAAATCAGGTATTTTTAGCCATTTATAATAATTGAAGCGACCGTGCTAGAACCACGGGATCCGGGGGTGCCTAACACCTTCCCTCGGGTCAACATAATTCCTTACTTAGAATTTCTGGTTCGCAGACTTCATTTGGAAAGTCGAAATTTCCTCGATTCGGGATTTAAATAAATCGGTGACTTGGGACACCTTAATTTATTCCAAGTGGCGACTCTGAAATAAATAAAATAATCCCGTTTCGAATATTGTCACTTAAATTGGAAAAACTCCCTCGCGCATCTACCCTCCGGGGTAAGGGCGCGCCAAAAGGAGGTGTGACAGCTCTGGCGACTCTGCTGGGGAATAAAACTCAGGACTACCGGTTCGGGGTTTAAGAATTCGAGCTTTGAATAATTATTTTATTTGGCTTATTTATTATCTGATTTTATTACATGTTTATATTTTATATGCTAAATGTTGCTTTACCGCTTTGATATTTCGTGAACTGTATATAAATTGTGCCGATACCCATTTTTTCTCTTCTGAGTCTTTTGAAATACAATACCGGGCATTTGCTGGACATAGCCCGTTTTTCTCAAGATAGCTGTGGTGCTTGGCACCCGGTGAAGGATTTTGTAGTCACACATGTTTAGGCGGAGAGTTTTGTCAATTAAGTCGGAAAGCCATGCTACCGGTGCACTGACACTCTTCGGCTCGAGTTGTCCGCTCGAGTTAAAGCCAGTCTAGACACTTTTTCCAACAGGATGATGACTTAGAATAACAAAACCTTATGCCGGATCCCCGATAGGAACGTCTATTTGCATCATGTGCATATTTGACTTAGGAGGCTCAATACACGGGGTCGGGCCTGTCTAGGACAGGTGTACCTGAAATAAAAGACCGACTTGATGCATCTTTGTCTGTGCATTTATTTGTTTCGATCTTACATGCCGACCGGTTTGCTAAAAAGAGGAAGAAGTGAAAAACGTCAGGGTATATAGTTAAAATAATTTTATGAAAATAGTTAGTTCTTTGAAAATAAATTCTGAAAAAAAAAAAAAAAAAAAAAAAAAAAAAAATCAAACTAAATTTTCTTAATTTTATGAAAATAGTTAGTTCTTTGATAATAAATTCTGAAAAAAAAATTTTCAAATAAATTTTCTTAACTTTACGAATATAGTTAGTTCTTTAAAAATAAATTCTGAAAAATGCAAAAAAAACAAAATTTCAAATAAATTTTCTTAATTTTACAAAAATAGTTTGGTCTCTTTGAAAATAAATTTCCAAATAAATTTTCCTAGTTCCTTTGAAAATAATTTGTTTTAGAAATGCTGTTTAAAAATAGTTTGTTTTCTTTTCTTAAAATGATTTAGTTCTTTTATTTCCGAACTACGCGGGTCTGATTCTCACCGGATGTGAGATACGTAGGAAAACCTCATCGGTTCCGACCCCAATTTTTCTTTTTAAAAAAAAAATCAAAAAAAATAAATAAATAAAAATACTCCCGTTTAGTTCCTTCATTAAAATCTTTCTTTAGAAAATTCAAAAAAAAAGGTAAAAATAGTTCAAAAAAAAAAATAAAAAAAATGGTTTGGTTTCGCTTTTCATGAAATAAAAAGAAAAATCAATAAAAATCAAAATTTAAAAATATGGATTTTACTCCAAAGCAAATAAATTTTTATTTTTTGAAGTCTTTCTATCAAAAAGCAAAACAAAAAGCAAAAAAAAAAGCAAAAAATAAGCAAAAATATGAATATATTTTCCTTTTTTTAAAAAGCATTTCTTTCAATGATTAGTTGATTTACTCAATTCCCGATTATCCGAACTACGCGGGTCTGATTCTCACCGGATGTGAGATACGTAGGAAAACCTCATTGGTTCCGACCCCAATTTAAAAAAAAAATATATATATATATATATATATATATAAAAAAAAATATTCTCGTTTAGTTCCTTCATTTAAAATTTTGTTTTTTTATAAAATTCAAAAAAAAGGGTAAAAGTAGTTCAAAAAAAAACCCAAAAAAAAAAACACCAAAAAAAATGGTTTCGTTCTTTCTACTGTTTTTCATGAAATAAAAAAGAAAAATCAATAAAAATCAAAATTTAAAAATATGGATTTTACTCCAAAGCAAATAAATTTTTATATTTAGAAGTCTTTCTATCAAAAAGCAAAAAAAAAAAGCAAAAATATGAATATATTTTCCTTTTTTCTTTTAAAGCATTTCTTTCAAGAATTAGTTGATTTACTCAATTCCCGATTTTCCGAACTACGCCCGGTCTGATTCATGCGGGGACATGATACGTAGGCAATCCACATAAGATTCGACCATCACTAAAAAATAAATAAATAAAAATAAAAATAAAAAAATATAAAAAGGGGGGGGGGGAAGAAATTAAGAGAAAAAGAAGATCGATGAGGGATGAAAGCGAAAGTAAAGGAAAATACAAACCGGAATGACGCATCGCAAACGAATACATGTAGCAACATTATCACCTGTATAAGTGCATCACACCCAACGTGAGATTACTTATTTGTTATGTTGTTTCAGACTAACCGTTTGTTTGCCAAACTCCAGGTTTTAGTAAGAGTGGTTGACTTTGCGGTAATCTGGCACCACATTCGTACTTCACAAGGTCCAAAGGAAAGGTTCGGCAGCCTGAGAGTACTCATTCCTATTTCACTAGATCAAAAAAGGGTGCCGACATGTCTTCAGAAATGCCTTTAGCAACCATCCCCGTTTCAGAGGAAAGCTCATTAGCAACCATCCCGGCTACTGAGTCGGCAGCTTTGGAAGAGAATAGAATGCTGCGTTGCCGCATGCTCGAGATGTTGGACGATTGGAACAACGGGAAAGAGCCCCCGAGCCTGGTCCCTGGGTTCCCTGAAATTCTTCTCAGGTCAAGCGGTATTTCAAATACCCCCATCAATTACCCGCCTACTCTGTTCGGGTATTCCAATGCTACAAACCTCTCCGAATCACCCTCCACATCCCATCCTCGGGTAGCACCACATGATACATCTGCAAGAACGTCCGTTGAATTGCCAGTTCCAATCACAACGCACCCCACCGCACATGCTCCTTTCTTCGACTCCTCATCCTTTACATTCCCAGCACCACTGCTTACACGGGACCATACCCAGGTTGCAGCCAATACATATTCTCAACCGCCTCGATATGAGTTTCTACCGAGCCAAAATCCAAAGACCCCCGAGCAGGATGAGATGGCAAAAAGAATGAGGAGTTTGGAACAAAGCTTGAAGAACATGCAAGGTCTGAGTGGACAGAAGAGTGTATCTTACGCCGATCTATGCATGTTCCCGCACGTCCATTTGCCATCAGGTTTTACGACACTAAAGTTCGAAAAGTACGACGGACATGGCGACCCCATTGCTCATTTGAAGAAATACTGCAATCAATTGAGGGGTGCCGGCGGCAGGGAAGAATTATTGATGGCGTACTTCGGAGAAAGTTTGGTCGGAATAGCATTCGAATGGTATATGGATCAAGACATATCTCGATGGCACATCTGGGATGACCTGGCCAGAGATTTTGTAAAACAATTCCAATACAACATCGATATTGCGCCGGACAGGAATTCTCTATCGAACTTAAAAAAGAAGCCCTCAGAAAGCTTCAGAGAATATGCCATCAAGTGGCGAGAGCAAGCATCCAGGGTGAAACCCCTATGGACGAAATTGAAATGGTCACGACTTTTCTCCAAGCTCAAGAGCCGGACTACTTTCAAAATATGATGTCGGCGATGGGAAAACCTTTCGCCGAAGCTATCAAGATCGGAGAAATGGTAGAAAATGGCTTGAAAACAGGGCGAATTTTGAGCCAAGCGGCCATTCGGGCAACTTCCCAAGCCATTCAAGGCGGGTCTGGAGGGATGCCCCGAAGCAAGAAGAAAGAAGAATCTGCTATGGCAGCAGTAGAAGACAGGAGGTATCGAACCTCAAGGCAGGTATTCTCCGACAGGGCCCCCCAACATTACTATCCACATCACAGCATGGCTTATGCTCCTCCGCCTCCACCCTACGCAATCATGAACATTCAACCTTTGGCACGGCCGCAGCCACCAGCCAACAGAAATCCACCTCCATTCCAGAGAAACCAACCTCCTTACCCAAACCAGTATAATCCACGGCCAAATAACGCCCGCCACCGTGAGCAACCCAAAACGAGCTTTACACCGATTGGGGAGCCGTATTCCACTCTTTTCCCAAAACTCAGGCAAGAAAACCTATTGCAGCCTGTTCCGCAGAACAGGCAGAATCCAGACTCTCCTGCCTACCAGAGGGGGATATACTGTGCATATCATTCAGGTGTTGAAGGACACAGTACCGACAATTGTTGGACGTTGAAGAAGGCAGTGCAAGAATTGATCAATCAGGGGAGGATCGTCTTCGCAGATGAAGACATCCCAAATGTGACAAACAACCCATTACCAGCCCACAACAACGGACCGGTGATTGGGATGATTTGTGACGACAAAGAATTTGACCCAACTTTGAAAGCGATAATCGCCATCGCCAACATAGAGAAGCGTCCTGAGGCTACCCCGAAACAAGAGAAAATGGGGAAAAAGGTTGAAGCTCTTGAAACCAAATCCGAAAAGACGATTGAATTGAAAGCATCGTCTCGGAAGGGCGGAGTCCTTTACCTCCCACGAGGTAGAGTGGAAAAACCATTGTCCATAGGTGCCCCCAAGAAGTTCCATTTAAAGAGAGAAACATCAATGTATGTACCAAAGGGAACTTATGTGGCCCGAAAACCAGATGAACCTGTGGTTATTGCACGCGTGCAACAAAAACCAATGACAGATCCATCCGCAGTACCCCGGAGCTACCAACGAACACTTGTTACGCGCAAAGGGAAAGAGATTGTGGGAAATTCATCCGAGAGTGTCCTAGAACATAAGTACTTAAACACACAGGAGGTAAATAACGCCACACAAAGGCGTTTCCCGTCAAAGAAACCTATAAGTGCTGAAGAGGCAGAGGTCTTTTTTCAAAAGATGCAAATGCCTGATTATGAGGTGATAGACCAACTGCGTAAATGCCCAAAGCAGGTGTCGATGTTGTCCCTTCTAATGAAGTCTACTGAACATCAAAAGGTCTTGCTAAAAGCTTTGAATGAAGCATACGTGCCTATTGAGACTTCATCAGAACAACTTGAAAGAATGACAGAAAGATTCTTCGCGATCAATCGGATTTCCTTCAGTAAAGCTGATTTGCCTTTGGAGGGTGCCGCCCACAACAAAGCTTTGCATTTGACTGTCAAAAGCGAAGGCTACTATATGAAGAGGGTCATGGTTGATGGGGGTTCGGGGTAGACATATGCCCGCTTTCCACTTTAGGCCGCATAGGAATCGGAGCTGAAAGGATTCGGCCTAACAATATATGTGTGCGAGCTTTTGACGGTGTGAAAAGAGATACTGTCGGAGAGATTGATGTAATTATGACCATCGGCCCGATGGACTTCGAAGTGACATTCCAAGTCTTGGATATGGACACTTCTTACAATTTTCTTCTAGGGAGACCATGGATTCATGCGGCCGGAGCTGTGCCCTCTACCCTCCATCAGATGTTAAAATTTGAGCACAAGGGACAAGAGATTGTGGTCCACGGTGAAGACGAGCAATCAATTTATCGAGATCCATCCATCCCTTGCTTGGAAGCGGAAGCGGGAAGCGAAAACATTGTCTATCAAGCTTTCGAGATTGTGTTGGCAGATCAACACGAAGAAGGGAACCCTCTCCCCCAACCTTTTTTGTCTAATGCCTCCATCATGGTGGCAAAAGAAATGATTAAACATGGCTTCCAGCCAGGAAAAGGTTTGGGAAAGTCCCTACAAGGAGTGCCGAAGCTGATAACTTTACCTGTAGCTGAAAAGTTTTTCGGAGTGGGCTTTCGCCCAACCCTTGAAGATGAAAGATGGGCCAACAAAAGAAAGGAGAAAGGATGGGTTCTGCCGCAACCATTGCCACATCTGTACCAAACTTTTGTACGACCAAGGTACAGTGAAGAAGAAGAAGAAGACGAGGTCTTTACAGCGGAGGAAATTGAAGACATATGTGGGGGCATGAGGCAAATGCTATATGATGTTAATATGGTCCAATCAGGAGAAGGAACAAGCACCGCTGAGGTGCTGTATGTAGGCCCTGAAGCTAAATTGCAAAATTGGAAAGCCACACCCTTCCCAATCAGGCGGGAGTTCTGGTAGATTTGTCCTGTCGTTTTTCCTTCATCACGTTACTTCAGGATGTAGCTTGGATGTTTTTCTTGGTTTTCTTGTATTTTTGGTTTCCCCAATGTAATTTTGTTTATTTTCAGAAAATTCCAAGAAAATAAAATAAATATTTCCTTACTTTTGCACTCTTTCTAATTTTGTTATTTATTCTTCCTTTTCAGTCCTAATAATGCGGCTTTAAATAACATGACATGCTTGCGGAACTCATGCTCAAATCCGAACACGCCACCTAATCTGGAAATAATGAACCAAGAACCGGAATACGATGAAGACGAGGCTTTTAGGGAAATAAATCGAGAATTGGAACATTTCGAGAATAAACCTAAGCCAAACTTGAATGACACCGAACCGGTTAATTTAGGAACTGATGAAGAGGTCCGAGAGACCAAGATAAGCATCCACACATATGAGAAAACACGAGATGCAATAATCCAACTCTTGTTTGAATTTAAAGACGTGTTTGCTTGGTCTTACGATGATATGCCAGGATTAGGAGCTGACCTAGTGGTGCACAAATTACCAATCTACCCTGACTGTCGCCCAGTACAACAGAAGCAAAGAAAGTTCAAGACCGACATTAGTGATAAAATCAAAGAAGAAATCACTAAGCAGTTGAAAACCAGGGGTAATTCGAGTGGTACAATACACCACGTGGTTGGCTAATATTGTGCCCGTGCCAAAGAAAGACGGAAAAACTCGAGTATGTGTTGACTACCGAGATTTGAATAAAGCAAGTCCTAAAGATAACTTTCCTTTACCGAACATCCACATCCTTGTTGATAACTGTGCCAAACATGAGATACAGTCGTTTGTGGATTGTTATGCGGGATATCATCAAGTGTTGATGGATGAAGAGGACGCCGAGAAGACTGCTTTTACCACACCTTGGGGGACTTACTGTTACAGAGTCATGCCATTCGGTTTGAAAAACGCAGGAGCAACATACATGAGAGCTATGACTGCCATTTTCCACGACATGATGCATCAAGAAATAGAGGTGTACGTGGACGATGTGATCATCAAATCCAGAACTCAAGGCGATCATGTGCGAGACTTGAGGAAATTCTTTGAGAGGTTGCGGAAGTACGATTTGAAACTGAATCCGGCCAAATGCGCTTTTGGAGTCCCGTCAGGTAAACTTTTGGGTTTCATAGTCAGTAGAATAGGTATTGAATTAGATCCCACAAAGATAAAATCCATCCGGGATTTACCTCCCCCCAGAACAAAGAAAGATGTAATGAGTCTTCTAGGCCGACTGAACTACATCAGTAGGTTCATCGCTCAGTTGACTTCCACATGTGAACCCATATTCAAGTTGTTGAAGAAAGACGCCGCAATCAAATGGACAACTGAATGCCAAGAAGCTTTTGATAAGATCAAAGAATATTTGTCAAACCCTCCAGTCTTAGTCCCGCCAGAGCCAGGGAGACCTCTTTTCTTATATTTAACAGTCTTGGAAAACTCTTTTGGTTGTGTTCTCGGACAACGTGATGCGACTGAGAAGAAAGAGCAGGCGATTTACTACCTGAGCAAGAAATTCACTACTTATGAGGTCAAGTACACTTTGCTGGAAAGAACGTGTTGTGCTTTAACTTGGGTCGCTCAGAAATTGAGACACTACCTCCAAGCCCATACGACTCACCTCATTACTCGGTTGGATCCTTTGAAGTATATATTCCAGAAACCGATGCCCACCGGAAGATTGGCAAAGTGGCAAATCCTGCTCACTGAGTTTGACATAGTCTATGTCACTCGCACGGCAATGAAGGCCCAAGCATTGTCAGACCATTTGGCCGAGAACCCGATCGACGAAGAGTATCAACCATTGAATACCTAATTTCCTGATGAAGAGGTAAATACGACAGAAGTTGTTTCGGAAGACAGTCATGCTTGGAAAATGTTTTTCGATGGAGCGGTAAACGCTAAAGGTGTAGGGATTGGGGCAATCTTGATCTCTCATGCTGGTCAGCATTATCCGGCCACGGCTAGGCTCCGTTTCTTCTGCACGAACAATACGGCTGAGTATGAAGCTTGTATCATGGGCATGAACATGGCAATTGATCAGGGCGTCGAAGATTTGTTGATCATGGGAGATTCAGATCTAATTATCAAACAATCTCAAGGTGAATGGGAAACTCGAGACGTTAAACTCCTCCCTTACCGACAACACGTGAACATTCTTGGCAAGCGATTTGCATCGATAGAGTTCAGGTATATCCCACGATGTCACAATGAACTAGCTGATGCACTGGCCACTTTAGCTTCAATGCTACTTTATCCGGGCAACGCCCATGTCAATCCCTTGGAAATTCAAATCAGGGAAAGCCACGGTTATTGCAATGCAATCGAAGAAGGACCGAGCGTCAAGCCATGGTATTACGATATCGGGAGATTTCTGAAAACGCAAGAATACCCAGAACATGCTACTGGAGATCAAAAGAGGACCATTAGGAGACATGCAGGTGGTTTCTTTTTGAGCGGCAAGGTCATGTACAAAAGAACCCCAGATCTTAACCTTTTAAGGTGTGTTGATGCCGAAGAAGTAGGAAGAATCATGCACGAAGTACACGCAGGAGTATGCGGGCCTCATATGAATGGGTATGTCTTAGCCAAGAAAATCCTTCGAGCAAGGTTATTATTGGATGACCATGGAGAAAGATTGTTTCGGTTTTGTCCGAAAATGCCATCAATGCCAGGTACATGGAGATCTGATTCATGCACCTCCAACTGAGTTGCATCCTATGTCAGCACCGTGGCCATTTGTCGCTTGGGGAATGGATGTTATCGGCCCGATTGAGCCGAAAGCTTCAAATGGACACCGATTCATATTGGTGGCTATCGATTACTTCACAAAATGGGTCGAAGCCGTCACTCTCAAATCAGTCACTAAGAAAGCTGTGGTGGATTTTGTACACTCAAATCTTATCTGTCGTTTTGGTATACCCGCAACTATCATCACAGACAATGCTGCGAATTTGAACAGTCATTTGATGGAAGAAATATGCGAGCAATTCAAAATAACGCATAGGAACTCCACCCCTTATCGGCCCAAAGCCAATGGTGCCGTGGAAGCAGGAAACAAAAACATTAAGAAGATTTTGAGAAAGACAATCCAAAGTTCTAGACAATGGCATGAACAATTACCGTTCGCTTTATTGGGATACCGTACTACCGTACGCACATCGGTGGGAGCAACTCCATACCTGCTAGTCTATGGAACCGAAGCTGTGATACCGGCAGAGGTAGAAATTCCTTCACTTCGTACAATTGTTGAAGCAGAGATTGAAGATAGCGAGTGGGTTAAGACTCGTTTGGAACAATTAACTTTGATCGATGAAAAGCGAATGGCTGCGGTCTGTCATGGACAACTGTACCAACAGAGAATGGCTCGTGCTTACAACAAGAAAGTACGACCGAGAAATTTCGAAGTAGGTCACTTGGTTTTAAGACGCATTCTTCCACATCATGAGGAAGCGAAAGGAAAATTCGCTCCTAATTGGAAAGGACCATACATCATTAGGAAGATACTGCCAAGAGGAGCGTTATTCTTGGGAGACATGGAAGGAAAAGATCCCGAAACAGCTGTGAATGCAGATGCTGTGAAAAGGTATTATGTCTGAATTTGCTTCAATGATGTCCTCACGAGTCGAAATGATTGAAGGCTTTTATTCCCGCTACCCAAACACTACCAACCCTTTTGTAAACCCTTTGAGCCGGTTACCTTTCTTTGGCTACCCTCTTTGGAATCCAAACCAAAAAAAAAACAAAACAAAACAAAACAAAACAAAGTTCCTGAACTACGTTCTGACTTGATTCCGAAAGGATACGTAGGCAACCTCTCCCTGAGGTTCAGTCACACCAAACTAAAAAAAAAATCCCAGTTTCTCCAAAATGAAACTGGGGCAGATGATATTGTTGATTAGGTTTAAGATCCTTCAAGATGATTCCGAAGTTGTAATTTTGTTTACAATTTTTGTTACCCGAACCGAGTACAAGTCCTTCAAGATCGATTGAAAGTTGTGAAAACATCATTGTTGCGATTCGAGATTCCTGGAATGAAAAGAAATAAAATGAGAGAGTCTTATTGGTGAAAACCTTCGGGCACCATAAGACGATGGAAGTAGAGAAATACAAAATGAGAGAGCCCGTTGGTAAAAACTCGCAAAGAGTGCTATCTGGCGATGGTAAGAAGAGAAATGAGAGAGGTCGATTGGCGAAAACCCGCAAAAGGGCGCTATCAACCGAAAAGTTTGTTTCACCACGAGAGGTCCTTGCGCGACTCCTTAGCTCGGAAATATAGACCCGTTTTGGTTCATAAGAAAATGGGAGTTTTGTGACGATCAAGCATCTGGTCCGAGGAACATGTCATGTTGGTTAAAGTCAGCATATACCTCAGATAAGTCCTTCTTTTCTCCCCCGAAAGGGACTCCTCTATCTTTGATACGTTTTTCCATTCTTTGATTCATTCTTCTTCTTTGAATCCCTTTCGGTTTTAATTTTAATTCTGAAACTATTACAAAGGAAGGTGACATGATCGGTTTTACAGGACTCCGCCTGGTAAAGAAGAAAAGAAAAATAGCCTCAGTGGTGTATTGTTACAATCCACGATTGGATCTTGATGATCGATTGTTTCCAAAGAAAAAGGAGTTTTAGAAAAGAAACGGAAATCAAAGGCTAAGGTCTTAGAAGAGACAAAATAAGGCAGAAGGATAGAACCCACACGGAAAATCCTCATGGAATTCCGGAAATGAACCCGATCAGTTTGAAAGGAAGTCACCCCAAAGACAATTGGTAGCAAACTTCTCAACGAAATGGGGAAACGATCAAGCAATGAAGATAACCAAGGCCGCAAAGCCAACCATTTTTTCAACTGATAAAATGTTCTTTGTTGAAAGCAGGTCTGTTTAATTGTGCAAGAAGAAGGTACCAAACTCGAAGAAGTGAAATACGCAAGCTTTGAAATGGCTTTGGAACAAGAAAAACACATAAAAAGGGTAAGTTTCTTTTTAGAGATTTATCTTATGCATTTGTTGATGGTTAAAAAGAAAGCCTAAAAGAAGGCCAAAAAAAGAATGAAAGAAAAGAAAATGAAAACTCCGAAAAAGAGAATCAAATCA
This sequence comes from Nicotiana noctiflora, assembly GCA_032618575.1. NCBI lineage: Eukaryota > Viridiplantae > Streptophyta > Magnoliopsida > Solanales > Solanaceae > Nicotiana > Nicotiana noctiflora. The sequence goes on from JASVEL010005921.1 coordinate 66,027, forward strand.
TATCAGTCCAATATCCGTTTGGACCCCAGTCAGAAAAACCGAGGGTCTTTCCGGCCAGAAAGCCGTGAAACTTTTATCCCGGGTCAGAAAACCGAGGATCTCCCCAGTCAAAAAACTGCGGAGCCATTTACTTTTACCCCGGCCAAAAAACCGAGGATCCGGCGGCAAAAAACCGTTAGATATTGTTTGAATTCCTGCCAGAAAGCCGTGAAACTCTTATCCCCGGTCAAAAAACCGAGGATCTCCCAGTCAGAAAACTGCGGAGCCATTTACTTTAACCCCGGCCAAAAAACCGAGGATCTGACGTCCAAAAAACCGTTAGATATTGTTTGAATTCCGCCGTAAAGCCGTGAAACTTTTATCCCGTCGAAAACCGAGGATCTCCCGACGTAAAACCGTGAGCTATTTATTTTTACCCCTGCTAAAAACCGAGGATCCGACTGCCAAAAAACCGTTAGATATTGTTTGAATTCGACAGAAAGTCGCGAAACTTTTATCCCCTCGGTCGAAAACCGAGGATCTCCCGCCCAAAAACCGCGAGCCATTTACTTTTACTCCCGCCAAAAACCGAGGATCCGACGGCCAAAAACCGTTAGATATTGTTTGAATTCCGGCTAGAAAGCCGTGAAAACTCTTATCCCCGGTCGTAAAACCGAGGATCTCCCAGCCGAAAAGCGTGGAGCCATTTAATTTAACCCCCGCCAAAAAACCAGGATCTGACTGCCAAAAACCGTTAGATATTGTTTGAATTCCGGCGTAAAGCCGTGAAAACTCTTATCCCCGGTCGAAAACCGAGGATCTCCTAGTCGAAACTGTGGAGCTATTTACTTTAACCCCTGCAAAAAACCGAGGATCCGACTGCCAAAAACCGTTAGATATTGTTTGAATTCCGCCGTAAAGCCGTGAAACTTTTATCCCGTCCAGAAAACCGAGGATCCTCAGAAAACTGCGGAGCTATTTATTTTTACCCCGCCAAAAACCGAGGATCCGACTGCCAAAAACCGTTAGATATTGTTTGAATTCTACCGAAAGCCGCGAAACTTTTATCCCTGGTCGAAAACCGAGGATCTCCCGCCCAAAACTGCGAGCCATTTACTTTTACCCCGGCCAAAAACCGAGGATCCGATGGCCAAAAACCGTTAGATATTGTTTGAATTCGCCAGAAAGCCGTGAAAACTCTTATCCCCGGTCGAAAACCGAGGATCTCCCAGCCGGAAAACTCGGAGCCATTTACTTTAACCCCCGCTAAAAAACCGAGGATCCGACGCCAAAAAACCGTTAGATATTGTTTGAATTCTGCCGTAAAGCCGTGAAACTTTTATCCCGTCGAAAACCGAGGATCTCCCGACCGAAAATGCGGAGCTATTTATTTTTACCCCGCCAAAAAACCGAGGATCCGACGGCCAAAAAACCGTTAGATATTGTTTGAATTCCGCCGTAAAGCCGTGAAACGTTTCTTCCCGTCGAAAACCGAGGATCTCCCAGCCGAAAACCCACGGAGCCATTTATTTTTACCCCGCCAAAAAATCGAGGATCCGACGACCAAAAACCGTTAGATATTGTTTGAATTCCGCCGTAAAGCCGTGAAACTTTTCTTCCCGTCGAAAACCGAGGATCTCCCGACCGAAAACTGCGGAGCTATTTATTTTTACCCCGACCAAAAAACCGAGGATCCGACTGCCAAAAAACCGTTAGATATTGTTTGAATTCCGGCCGTGAAACATTTATCCCCGGTCAGAAAACCGAGGATCTCCCAGTCAAAAAACTGCGGAGCCATTTATTTTTACCCCGGCCAAAAAACCGAGGATCCGACGGCCAAAAACCGTTAGATATTGTTTGAATTTCGGCTAGAAAGCCGTGAAACTTTTCTTCCCGGTCAGAAAACCGAGGATCTCTCCCAGTCAGAAAACTGCGGAGCCATTTATTTTTACCCCGGCCAAAAAACCGAGGATCCGACGGCCAAAAATCGTTAGATATTGTTTGAATTCCGGCCAGAAAGCCGTGAAACTCTTCTACAAAATCCCGACCAGAAAGCCGTTTGAACCTTTGTGAAACCATGACTTTCTTACCCAATACCAAAGAGTCTTTTAATCACTTTTCTGTGTCACAACTAACTCACGAAATTTTCCTAGCAAAACTGGGGCAGAAAAATTTCGTTCGTTTGTTTGTTTTGTTGTCTAAATAGGTTTGACCTCGGGATGCAAGGATCGAGATAACCTACAAATGGAACATCAATCCAGAGTGAAGAAAAGAAGAAAAGAACCGAGAGAAAAGATTTCAAACGTTGGAGTAAACAAAGGCGCGGATTGCTCAGAAAATGATTGAAGTAACAAGCTCCGCCGACTCCGTTTCACTCAATGTTACGGAAATAAACGAGCACGTACAGCTTGTGGAGCATCAAGATTCAGATCGAGGTCTACAGCAAATCAGCTAAGATTCAAGATCAAGTTTTCAAGAGAATCATAGATAGGAATCTTGTAACTCATAGTTTGATAGCATAGCTAGTTCAGCTTTAATTTCTTTTGGTGTAATAAGGAGATCAGTAAGCAGTAAACAGCAATATGCAGCAACGATAGCAACAATAACAGCAAAGTGCCAGTCCACGGTAGTCCCACCTACCAAAACTTCCCGAACTACATTGACCTGATTCCTGTTTAGCCCAGGATATGTAGGAGGCCTCCGAAGCAAAGGCTCGGTCAAAACTCTTTCAAAATGCTTCACACGAAGTATTCAAATGGGCAAAAATCGCTCGTATTTGCTCAGTTATCTTTGCACGAAAACTCTTCGAGTTTACACGCAAAGAGGGGCAGCTGTGAGCACGTGATTTTTGCCTAACATGAATTACTCCCACAAAATCTAAACAAAAATTGTCTATTTTATGGTGTGTATTTTTGTGAATTTTTGTGTTATTTTTGGTATTTGTTTGCATTTGTATATACGTGATTATATGTGTTTAAATTAATAAAAAAAAATTATAATACAAAAATATGTCGTGCTTACATTTCTAATCTAGTTTGAAATTAGGAGTAATTAATTTTATCTTACGAAAACGAAAATCACAAAAAAAGAAATAATTCATCTTTTACATTTTAGCATTTAAATGCCTAATTGTGTGACTTATATTTAATTGATGTTTTAATTGATTGTGTTAATTGTTAATATAACTTAATTAGTATTTCTTATAATTTAATTGATTTTGTAGCATAATTAGAATTTTTGTTTTAATAAATTGAGAATTAAAATTAAAAAAAAAAGAAGAGAAAAGGAAATAATTGAGAGAAAAAATCTGATTTGGGCCACTTTTTAAACTTAATTCTTCTAAGCCCAAATCACATTTGCCCAACCCATCCATAACCACCCCTTAAACCCGCCCAATGCCCAAACCGACCCGGTCAGCCCCATTTAATCTAAGCCGTTGGATCATTTAATCCAACGGTTTAGATTAAAATACCTATTCTAACATACCCAAAGACCCCAAAATCAGATTTTTTGACTCATTCCCAAAACCCTAGCCCTTTCTCTCTTCTCTTACTCTCATTAGCCACACAGCCGCCAACCCCTCCCCCTCGCCACTGCCGTCCACTGGCCGAGCACCAACACCCATCGGCCAGCCACCAAGCGACCCTTGTTCGTTTACAAACGAACCGGCCACCAGCGACTCTCGTCCAACTGGTTTCTCCCCCTCGCCACTGCCGTCCACTGGCCGAGCACCAACACCCATCGACCAGCTCCTATCCAAGAGACAGCCGCCTCCAACCTCTCACCCGCCGGAAAACGAGCCATCGTTACATCCTCTCCATCGCGCGACCTTCACCGCACCACCACAGCTCACTGTCGCCAGCACCCTCACGACATTACCCTCACGACCAACAGACTCCAGGCATCGGCCAACACCCACTCGACCTTCCCCGTTTCTCAAATCGCCATAGTTTCTGTCCGAATCTTTCTCCAAACCTTATCCCCCAAAACCAAAGTTGCAAGAACCCTAAATTTCGAAATAGGGATTTATTGTCGGATTTTTAGAGAATTGGGGTCTAATAGGCCTTAATTGATTTGTTTTCGCTCGAAAACATTTCAATTAAGGTCCGTTCGATCCCGAATACGAATTTCATTCTCGGCCGCTGCTTTGGTTTCGATTGTTCGGAGGTACTGTTTTATTCCCTCTCTTTCCTTGTTATTTTATTTGTTTTGATTATGGTTGTTCGTTTGTTGATATTTCTTCGGACAATTATGATTTTTCTGTTTTTCCTCATCTGTTTGGGACCTTTTATTTGGTCGACTTGCTCGCTTCTGATTATCTGTTATGAATGACGAAGTTATGAGATAAGAACTCGATTCGATACTTCGTCGAATAGCCAATTCTTCATTTTGGACTGTTTTGGCCGAAATCCTTGAATCACTATTTTTGTGATTGTTTGTTATCGATTATCGATCAATTGTATGTCGTTTAAATTCGTTACGAACCAGGATACAGAGTTTGGTCGATAGTCAAATGTTACTATTTTTTATTTTTTTCGTGGAGATTTCTGTTGCATTGTTTGTTTGAGGATTTGAGTCGCTTTGTTGATTTGTTCGACTCACTGGTTAAGCTCCCTGTTAATCAATTTGGTTTGGATATTGTTGAATCCTAATGTGTATATATTGCCGAGTTTACGGATAACTGGACAGTCTTCTGAGTTTAAGATTGCATTTGTTGGCTAAGTGTGCATTTAGAATGTAGGTTGGTTATAGTTGCATTCCTAACTGAAGTTTCAAGTTTGTTTTGGTATTCAAAAGTTTGAAATGGTATGCTGGTGTGTAGTTTGTCAGAGGATATTCTTTGGATCATTTAATCTAATACACCACTTAGTTTAGAATTGCTTAATAAAAAGAGGACTTGCTGGCTTGGTTTAGTATTTTGAAAAGGTGAGAAAAGTAGATAACATGGGGTCAGTTGTTAGAATCAGGATACACATGAGAGGGAATATACAATTGAAAAAAGGTTTGAAAAAGGGAATAATAGGGGCTGGACAGATCTGAAACTGAAAAAGGAAGGGCTGTTGGTTGGGATCTGTAGGTTATAAAAGAGAACTCCCTGGAAAACAGTGAACTCTCTGAAAACACACACAGTGAACACACACAGACAGAGAGATACATTCACTGGAAAAAATAGAAACACAGAGAAAGTAAAGCAGATTTTACACACATTTAGAATCTGGAAGAAAGTCTCTCCTTCATATACACTTTGAAAGAAACAGATTTGACAAACACTTTGAAACTGATTTTGCACTAATTTCAGATTTGACAAACACTTTGAATCAAACCTTTTGTTGTTTCCGTTCACAAACAACCCCAGTTTTTCTTCACTAAGTTTGTTCTGTTTAGCCTTTTCTTTGTTTTGTTGGATTCTCTGTTTTGGTTTCAAATCACCTTTGGCTTTGTTGCTGGTCTCTGGTTTACTACTCCTGGATTCTTGAATCTGCGATAGCTACTGTTCCTGTTGCTGTTTGTTCTGTTTGGAGCTGCCTACTGATTTTCTCTTCCATTTTTCTTGCTTGAAATTCCAGGTACACATCTATGGGCTGTCTATTCTTTTACTGAAAACGAAATGAAAGAATGTTTTGAATATCGCCGCGAAGCCATCATATGAATAATTTTGTTAGATATCCATTAAATTGGGGGGGTGTTAGTTATGTTGAGGATTGTACCGTTAGGCATTAAGGGTTTAAGAGCGCGCACCGTTATGTATGTCTATTTAGTTCTTACTTTCGTTATGAATAATTCGAAATAAAATCCATTAGGCTTGTATTGTAATCTTGATTTATTTTTAGACTATCGTTTAGTTTTCGTTATGTTTAACTAGTTTCTATTTTTGTCAGCATATATTTAGATCCATGCAAGTAAAACTAGCCAATACGGATTGAGATTTCCCTTGATATGTTAAATTGGTAATTTGTTAAAGTCAAGTAATTTAAGCATGTTTAAGGTATTAATTTGGTTGATGTTAATTATTAATGCAAGGTATTTTGAATCATTTTTGAATTTCTTCACTTGATTTTCCCTTGAAATCTATTTGTACTTAAGTAGACAAGATAAGTTAGCCCGGGTTTTAGATGCCAATGTTAGATCGATTTTAATCGCATAGTCTTGCTTTCGCCAATTAACATCGGATTAAGGATAGTAAACAATCTTACTTTTTAATAATTGGATCAAGGTGAATTATTTCTATTTCGCATATTTTGATCAATTTTCCGTTAGCTTATATCTTGTCATTCAATCTCCGGCCATAAACCAAAAAGCTAGGAAATAATATATCATTTGGTATGATTCTTTAATTGGAAATAATTTTAAGGGATACACTGTTAAGTAAATTGATCTTTTTTTTGGGTTAGTTTTACAATGGTTTTAATCGGCATAGTTTCAAATAAATAATCCGGATACTTTTTTTATATATTCACCTATCTGTCAAAAGTCCGAGTCTATGTTGCAATTAGTCTTTCTTTTGGCATGGTTTCAAATTAATATAGCGGTTTAAAAGGTTTAATTGGAGCATATAATTTATAAACATGTATAAAATCAGGTATTTTTAGCCATTTATAATAATTGAAGCGACCGTGCTAGAACCACGGGATCCGGGGGTGCCTAACACCTTCCCTCGGGTCAACAGAATTCCTTACTTAGAATTTCTGGTTCGCAGACTTCATTTTGAAAGTCGAAATTTCCTCGATTCGGGATTTAAATAAATCGGTGACTTGGGACACCTTAATTTATTCCAAGTGGCGACTCTGAATTAAATAGAATAATCCCGTTTCGAATATTGTCACTTAAATTGGAAAAACTCCCTCGCGCATCTACCCTCCGGGGTAGGGGGCGCGCCAAAAGGAGGTGTGACAGCATGTAGCGGGGACTAAACAACTACAGCAGGTGATGAACGGAGACGTCCACCCCAGCCCTGGCCGCATACGTTGTTAAGATCCGACAGATCTTCCATGTGTACGGAGTCAACTGGGCCGGGCAAATGTTGAAAAGCGGCACAATACCTCCGTCAGAGGATATATGGGGAGCTCGCATCCCATGATAAACGGATATTCGTGGATGGCACAGAATACCGGTCGATGAATGTACACCATGTCATCTCCGGCCACCCTCATCTCCATCGTCTCCGGCACGCGGCAGGCCGCCCGGAGACTGTTCAGTTGTCTCTCCGTAATAACAGACCTCTCCCAAGTATCAGCATCCGCCGGGTGAGTGAAGTCGTTTCTCGCATACAAATCGCGAGGAAGAAGGTTACTTTCCTTCAGAGGAACGAGTTCCTTCTTTTTTTCTTATTTTTATCCCCAGATTGACGGGGAACCCCAGAGCCAGCCTCTGCACGCTCCGATTCTTTACGGCGGCTACCTTTGGCCATTTTTATGTTAAGGTCACTAACTGGGAATCGTAAGGAATCAGGGAGGGAATGCAAGTTGCCAGAAGTATAGAAATTGGGAAGAAAGAGGCAAAATATCTCTGATGAACTAAAAGAAAGGATGATATTGAAACTGCCTCCTATTTATAACAAATTATCGCATGAAATTCGAAGAGTTTTGTACCGGAAAAGAGGCGGAAAACTGAAACGTCAAATCGCCCATTATGACTAAGCATCGAAAACCGCAGTAATAATGGCGCACGCTGCCTACAGATGACGGTTCGAGAGAAAATGCCATGTATGCACACCCGCACAGTACCCAACATGGATTGAATCTATCCGCCCATCGAAGAAATGCCCCGGACATATCTCCAATAGGCGGAGAGACTATCTGTATGAGGGTAAATCAGACAAGTGATATGACACGGCCACGCGTACACATGGACGGCCCCGATGAAACAAATAAGGAGGCCGCCCCCTAATGAGGACGGCATCATCCGCGGACGTCCTCGTTTACGGCCGCGTGACAAGAAGGACACGGCCCCGCCTATAAGACATCAAATTGACGGATCCATCAAGGAGGGCATCTCCAGTCCCCCACCCTATACTTCAATTACGCTTATAATAGCAGGGCGTCAATGTAATAGTTGGGCGAGAGATCCCTCTCACTATATAAGAGAGGGCCTCCCCCATTTGTAAAAAAATTTGATTTTGGATAATAAGACATCTCTCTCTACCTTTACATTGTTCTTCTCTCTCTATTACTGACATTACTATTGCTCATTTGTTCTATCTTCTACATTTTATTTTCACCATCTCCATATATTAATCATTTATCCACATTGGTCCGACGATCGATCTTCGATTTATATTATCACTGATTCTGATTATCCCATCATTTATACTGATTAATTAGTTCTAAGATACTTAACATCTTTTGAGCAAACACTTGTAACAAAAAAAAATAGGTATTATCACAAAATTTTAGAAAGACAATAGTTTGTATGGTAAGAACTTTAAAATTGAACCTTTTAAATCATAGACCACTCTAATTGTGCCTGAGTGGATATGTCGCTTCCTCGTTAGTTTTTCTAGAAATCGGAGCATCAGAAGCACATTTAATTTTTTTTTTTTTTATAGTTAAATGCTAAATCTGCTTAGCCAAATTTCATAAAGATCAAAATTAAATTGTGTCAATATTTTAAGTACAAGGTGCAAATCTCCTGACGAAGAATGTTAATGTCCTCTTCTTGGGTGTCTAAACCTAAACATAAATGTTTCTATTAAAATAAGTAGTTTAATTTTTATATTTAAATAATACTCCCTCCGTTTCAATTTATGTGAACCCATTTGACTGGGCACGGACTTTAAGAAAAGAAAGAAGACTTTTAAACTTGTGGTGTAAAATGAAGCACATACATTTTGTGTGGCTATGAATCATTGCGAAAAGGTAAATTGTTTCCAAATAGGGAAAAAGGTCATTCTTTTTGGTACGGATTAAAAAGGAAATAGATTCACATAAATTGAAACGGAGGGAGTATGTATATTTATATTTTTGTATTTAATAAAAATATGCTTGTCATAATTATAGTTAATTGACAATATAAAAAAAACATAGTATATCTTGATTTGATGTAAATGTGAATAAACAGACAGTCAGCCAAGGTCCAAGGTAGCACTGTAAAATATCATCCCGATTTAACCACACGGAAGAGGACACGTCGACTCACTGGGTAATATGACAGACCAGCTATGACGGTGGTCTATAACAAACAAATTTAGCAAAAATTGTTTCTTTTTTTAAAATAGATACTTCCGTGACAGTTGTTTTTGGAGAAACTAGAAAGTTATTGTTTAGTTAAATTGAATTAAAAATTATTATAAGGTAAATTATCACCGTCGATATATAACTTCAAATCTTAAGAAGTCATATACAAATTATTAAATTATTTACTGATATTCAACATCCTAGTACGCAATCGTTACAAAAAAACGATGTTGTTCTCCATTTCTACAAGTTCATACGAAATCATGTTAATGATAAGTTAACATGTGTGAATATCTTAGAACCAAACTACGCATACGATGAAAGAACCTGTATCTGAAAATTTGAGAAAAAAACTTTCTTGACTATTTAAAAAAGAGATTGTTTTTTTTTGGTTTTCCATTCGGTGTCCGGTATCCATATTGAAGCCCGACTATATCTAGATCTGCACCGCGTAAGACTCCTTTCGGCGGGAAGCGCTCCAGGATTTTTGCATACTCAAGGCTCGAACCCGATTTAAAAAAAAGGTTGTTAAAGCTTAGAGCTGCTGTTAATTTTACGCAAAACTATATCAACAATGATAATATATATATATATATATATATATATATATATATATATATATATATATATATATATATATATATATATATATATATATATATATATATATATATATAAAATGTTAAGGACGTAGTCGGATGACAGCTAACTGCCGACTGATTTAAAAAGGGAAAAGGAATAATTGAGAATAGGTGAAAATAATAAAAAAAAACAGTTCGAATTTTGGGCAATAATGGTCCGTTAATTTACTAAAGTTTACTTAGATCATGTGTTTATATTACAAAAAATTATTAAATACTTTGCATCATAATTAATAGGAAACATAGAGCACATAATGCAACAAGGTTTATAGTATCAATTACTTGTAACGATTTATTCAAAAAAAATTGCAGGATTGTCTTTGCAGAGCCAAATCCACATGAGGTCAAAAGTTTACATTTTGAATAGTAACTTCAATTATTCAGAATTGTCTGTCGTAAAAGTAGAATTCAATTACTGTATTGACTCTTGAGAATCGTTCTCTCATCATTTCTACTACTAACAGATTCTCCACTTACCTAACTTTTCTTCTTTCCATTAACTATTTTTTCTTTTAAGTTTTATTTTTACCTTAGTTTCATTTCTTTCAAATTACTCATTAATCTATCCAAGAATTTGTTATCATGGGGATTATTTATGGTTCAAATTGTGATCCGACTCGAAAAGGTCACCGTGCAACCTACCAGAGCCGGATTCACAATATAAGTAGGGCCGAAAATGTTACGACAATATTGTATGTGTTATCCATTTTATTCTCTCATGTATTAATCTTAAAAGTATAAATTAATGAGAAATTATTGTTAGACGATCAAGAAAATAATTATTATGTGTTACTAAAATAATTTTTCCATTAGAATATTTTAATAAATCATATGTTTGTCAATTTTTTCCATATATTTACTTATCGAAGCTTTATTTATAAATTTAAGAAATAAGATTGAAATAACATTCATATAACAAAAAATGGAGAAATTCAAAAATAGTCAGATCTACAAGTGGTCGTTCAAAAATAGCCCAGCTAGCATAAGTATACTTGAACTCTAGCATATTATACTAGAGTTCAAGGATAAGTATGTTGGAACTCCAACATAATATGATGGAGTTCCAGCATAAGTACATTAGAACTCGAGCATAATATACTGGAGTCCAGCAAAGTATATGTTTAACCAAAAAATAAAATTTCAGTCAAAGCTTTATATTTAGAAGAACTCAGGTTACTGATAATCAAAAATGAATAAAAGAAATTGATAATAATATGTTAGATACCAAAAAGTCAAGTAAATCAGTGTATTTAGTTGATATTTCGTGTCCCAAGAAATTATCAGACTTCTCCCTTTTATAGCTATTTCTAAGTTATACGTTTTGCCTTTGTCATAATAAGGTCATTATGGACGATTAAAGGCATTAAATGCTATATCACATAATCATTGTAATTTAATACAGATTCTCTAACGCTTTCAATATTTAATGCTTATTAAATACTGTATTTGGGCTCTCATGTACTGTCTGGTTCATTCCTCTCAGCTTTTAGACTTAAATAGGTACGAGCACCGAGTCTTTTTGAATATCATCACGTGCCTCTTCTTGTGCTTCCGCTCGTATCTGTTACAAATCATGCCTCTTTGCTTATCATTATTCTTTGACAGGCCTTCGTGTCATGACACGTCATCTTTCAATCACTTCAATATGTAAACTCAATTTTTTCCAATATAGTGTACCGGTCCAGTATAATATGCTAAAAATTCATACACAAGTGCTCAAATCTCAAATATATTATGCTGGAACTTTCTGTGTGTTGGAGTTCCAGCATAATATGCTCAGTGGCGGATCTATATGGTTCTCTACGGGTGCTCAAGCACCCACTACAATTCATAGGATTTAATAAACTTGTAAGGCAATCACAAAAATATTTTGACAAATATTGAGTGAGCATCCATAACAATATTCCTTTATCATCTTCTTTTCAAATTTTTATCGGTGAGCACCCACTATTTTAAAATCCTAAATCCGCCATTGAATATGCTAGAAGTTCATACATAGGTGCACCGAACGCCAGTATATTATGCTGGATCGATCTCTGTTGCATCAAAGTAGTGGCTATTTTTCATTGACTTGGTAAACGCTAGTTATTTTTGAATAACCAATCCGAAAAATGGGTAGACCATGCTATTTTTAAAACAAACAAAAAAACCGAAAAACCGGACAAAATCGAGCCAATCCAAATCGATATAGTTGGTTTGGTTTGATTTTGCTAAAAATTGAACCAACTCGATCCATGTATATCCCTAATCATATATATATTGCGATTTTCTCTATGTTGTCCGGTGTTATCAAGCATATTTGTCCTTCCTACATTTCATGCTCATCTTTCTTTTATGTTATATTGCGCGATTGATTGTATGACATTACCATGTGTTTATCTTAAACGCAACGATAAATAATTCAATAGCACTTAAAAACTTTGGCCGTCAAATTTAAGAATGAACTTCATATTTATTCAAACAAATCTTTGTTGGAACTTTCGACATTTTAGAACTTTCTTTTCTTGTGCGTTTTAGTCCAAAGTTGAATGCTTTTAATAAGCAATCAAGAAAATGATATAATAATCTTTTTTTACATATACAAAAACTAGAAAGATATTCCAAAGGTCTCGAACACAAATTAAAGGAACCTTTAATCAATGGATGTGTTCGGTTGGACCTAACTATATATCTTTAAAGATCAAAGCTTCTACGAATATTAAAAGCCGCCTAAAGCATACGCCTGCTTTCAACTCTTCATTCATTTCATTATGTAACTCACTCTAATATATATCTATGTTTTCAGAAAATTTTCCGACTTAGTGGAAATGATTCATTTAATTTTTTAAGTACAGGAAAAATGTGAGGAAAGGCAAATAGGAACAGTTAAACCAACCCCCTCATCTCTTTTAGCGGCCTAGATACCACTCAATGTATAGAGTAAATAAACCATGTCAAATTAACTGAAAAAAACAGAATAAAATGACGCAATGGTATAAGTGATTTTTCCTATAATAAAATTAGGACAATATTTACCTGGTTTAGCTAGGTTTTCATATATAAAATAAAACTTTTTATTTATTGTACAGAATCCGATTAAAACCTACAATTTATGTATAACTTATATACAACTTGTATACACTTTTTGGTTGAACAAAATCCGGTCAAACACGTACGACTTACATACAATTTGGATACAATTAGCATATAATTTATATTAGTTGTATGTATTATATATATTGTTTGTACACCTGACATACAATTTGTTGCACAGAATCATGTCAAAAGAGATAATTTAGGTAAAACCTATATACTTGTATATAATTTTTTATTGTACAAACTACAAAATCTAGTCAAACACATACAACTTACATACATTTTAGATAATTGTTACTATCCGAATTTTTTATCTTTGGAATCGTGATGACGCTTAATATTGCATTCGCTAGGTAAGCTAACGTTACAAAATATTACACATTTTTCCTTTGTTCAATTATAATTAAAGTTTAATAAAACTAAATCAGGGAAAATAAAAGCGAAAGTGCATGATTTATCTAATTTCCCTTATACTATTAACAAAAAGAGAGGTAAATACCACCCAGACACTGGTGTCATAACTCACGAAGAGTCTACGAATACTACAAGTAATGGTTTGAAAGAAAATATATCTATCTCGATGAAAGTAAAACAGAGATGAAGTAAAGATAGAAGGGGACGCCAGGGCCTGCGGACACCTGCAGGTCTACCTTGGGTCTCCTGAATGTAGTGACAGCAACCAACCTCTCGATCACCCACTAGCTCTGAAATCTGCATAGCAAGTGCAAAGTGCAGTATCAGTACAACGAACCCCATATAGTGGTAAGTGCCAAGCATAACCTTGGTGAAGTAGTGAAAAGGCTACGATGGGGCATAACAATATATAACCTGCAACAATTTATACTAAGACAGAAAGGAAATATATAATGGATTATAACAGCAACTTGTATTAATAACCACAGAACCTAGTCTTTCTACCATTACACGGCTATAACCAATCCTTAAGAGAATTTCCACACCACAATAATGAACCTCAGCGGAGAAAGAATACCTAAACAACAAATGATACGATGCGCATCCCGATCCCATCATATAATCAATAATAGTACAAATAATTACTTTTATCACTCTTTGTTGCGTCGTGCAACCCGATCCCATCAGTCCACTCTTATTACTCCTCAATATATCACCCTTATTCCTCTTGTTGGCGTGCAACCCGATCTCGCCCGTCCACCCTTATCACTCCTTGTTGCAACGTGCAATCCCATCCCACCAGACAATCACGTTCACCTTTGTTCCTCTTGTTGTGGCGTGCAATCTGATCCCGATATATACATCAGCACCAATCACAAACAAAATAAAGACAAGTATTTCACAACTTAACTCAAACCATCCACAATACTTATACCTCAAACCAACACAATGAAATATCACTACAGTTATACAACTTCACCAGTTAAAACTACACAGCAACACCAACCAAAGTGTACCATAAAGCACCAATAAAATAACATAAACCAACAATATGATATAATGGAACAATTAACAACGCCAATAGTGAAGTGACATTTAACAAGTAGCAATTAGACATGGAAGCATCAATATGCAAGTAGCAAGTAAGGTAAGAGAACAATATATAGGGAAACGGGGCAAGGGAACAGACTAAACAAGTAATTTGGCAACGCATAGGTGCTTGTCACCACACTTATACGCCTCACACATGGTATTTCATATAGCAAGCAAGTCGGGGATCCCTAATCCCTCTAGTCAAGTTTATACCAAACACTTACCTCAAGTCAACGGGTAATTCACAAGTCAAATACTATTTTACGTCTCGATTCCTTCACCAATCTGCTCGTATCTAGCCATATTTAACTTAATAACATTAATAAATGCTTTAAAACATAATTTCAATGCATAATTATAGATTTCTCAATATTTTTCTCAAAAAGTCAAAAATTGATCCAGGGCCCCGCTTAGTCAAAACACAAAATTCGGACCAAAACCTGATTACCCATGCACCCCGAGCCCGAATATACAATTGGTTTTGGTCTCCGACCTCAATTTGAGGTCTAAATCCCCAAATTTCAAAATTCTTAAATTCTACCCAAAAACACCCAATTCCTCCCACAAAAAATGATTGATTTTGTGATGAAATCTTGTAAAAATATAAAATGGATTGAAAGAAAAGAGTTAAGAATCATTTACCTATGATTTGGAAAAGAAATGGTCTTTGGAAAATCGTTTCTTGAAATTTAGATTTTGAAAATGTGTTTATATTTGAACAATTGTAGGTATCGCATTTTCAATCCCAAGTTTGCAAATGCAAACTCGCAAATGCTGACAAAGCTTTGCAAATGCGAAGAATGGCCTGGTCCTGCTATCTTCGCAAATACGAACAATGTTTGCAGATGTGGCCTCTGTTTGTAATGACTGGACCCATCGTCACTAGAGTTACCGCCACGTTTTCCCCCATTTTATGCTTCTATAAGTTTCATTATATATGTTTGGAGAATTTGAAGTAATTTTGGATAGAGTTCGGTTAGAAATGAGACAATAAGTCTCTTTATGAGAAGGTTAGTTTGGAAAAGTCAACCGAATGTTGACTTATGAGTTAGAAGGCACAGAATAGATTTCTGATAATTCGACTAGTTTCAAGGGATGATTTGTGACCTAGGCGCGCAATCGGAGTTGAATTTGGAGGTCCGGTATAGAATTAGGCTTGAATTGGCTAAATGTTGAATTTTGGCGAATTCCAGTTGATAGGTGAGACTTTGATCCGAGGGTCGGAATGGAATTCCGAGATCTCTATAGCTTCGATATGGTATTTTTGATGTGTGTGCAAAGTTTCAGGTCATTCAGACATTGTTTGGTTGGATTTTTGATCGAATGCGTGTTTAAGAAGATTTTGGATGATATTTTGGGATATGTTGGTGCCTTTGGTTGAGCTCCCAGGAGCCTCAGGTGTATTTTGGGTTGTGATCACGCTCTTATTTGATATTTCAACGTGGTATCTTTGGACGTATAGAGGTACCATATTGAGCAAATGAGCTCCGATTATAGTTTTGAATAAAGAGGATTTTATGGCCATTTTACTAAGGTTGCCCAGATTTTTAGGTTAATGACGAAATTGCCCCTGACGGCGTTTTAAAAATCTACACTATTTACAAATCTTAAAACCTACATATCTCCTTCATTATAAGGTCAAATTGAGTGATTCAAAAGCTAAATTCATTATAATTTCACAGGAAATCCATTGGGAGCAATAAAACGCGTGAAAAATATACCTATAATGAGCAGGTCTAGTTTTCTTCCAATTTTGGAATAGGAAGAAGCTTCTGAGGTGATGTTTAAGAGAGAATTCGTGGGATTTTATTAGGTAAGGGTTTTTAGACTCAGATTATGTTGTTATGATGTAAAAACATAGATTAAACACTAAAAACCCAAGGATTTAAAGGGTAAAAATGGAGGTTAGGGCTTGAAACCTAAGAAAGTGTAAAGTTGGAATTTGAGGGGTCAAACAGACTCCGATTTTGATAAACTTTATATGTACGAACTCGTGGCGAGACGAGGAATCCGCTGGTATAATTTTCAGAATTTTTTGAGAAGTGGGCCTGGGGCTCGGGTTTTACCAACTTCCGGAATTGTTATAATTTTCGTGTAATTTAATTGGGTTATATTTTTTTGACCCATATTTATGTTATTGCTGTGGTTTTGACTAGATTCGATGCATGATGCAGCAAATTCGAAGGGAAAAGGTATCGCGGACGAGTCCACAGCCGGTTAGAGGTGAGTAGTTGGTATATATGATGGCCTGAGGGTTTGAAACCCGGGCTTATCACATTGCAATGTTATTTAGGGCGTGACTCACATCCCATGACAGGTGCGAGATTGGTTATGACTGGGGATTGTTACTTGGTCCATCTCGAACCAGAATAATACTATATTGGTGATTGAAACGCACTCTGTGTTGTATATATATGTGGGCTATATACCATGTTTGGGGCCTTGTGCCGACCTGTAGTATCCTTAGGGGATAGATATCTATGTGATAGCATGATTTGTAAAATCATTGATCTTAGTCCTAGGTTGAAATCACTATTATGAAATGCTAAGTGACCTGTTCTTGGAAAATTAAATAAACTAAAGCATTTTTCCTTGTTAATGAATTAAAAATTGGAAGATAAATAAATTGAATTGTTGTGTGACTCATATGCATGTTGTGGACTGAGTACGGATCGGGCTGCACGGTGCAGCGGATGATATGAATATTGCGCTTGGGCTGAAGGAGCCCCTCTGGAGTTTGTACACAATCCAGTGAGCGTCGTCGATGTTAAATGGATCGGGCTACACGCCGTAGTGGTCATGTGCATTGCATTGCATTCATGTATTGTTATTTACTTGTGCTAGCTGCTATTAGTTGTTGTTGTTGGTTTGTGGTAACATATCAGACTGTTAGTTTTAGCTTTGTTTTATTGCATTTCGTGGTTTTCTTATCTTCAGACATTTTATTTGCTTTTTACTCACTCAGTACTTAGTACTCACCCCTACTCCCTGCACCTTTGTGTGCAGATTCAGGTTTACCGGAGATTAGCTGAGCAATCTCATTTCCAGAGTTATCAGAGTTATTGAGGTAGCTGCTT
>JASVEL010005922.1:0-203530 GCA_032618575.1 Nicotiana noctiflora
AACACCAGCTCCACCAACGACCTAAGCTTCAGCAACACTAACTAGTCGTTCCCCCTTCATATGAAAACAAAACCAATCTGCCGATAAACACACACACACACGCACCGTACATCAGTAAAAAATAGAGGCCGGAAAAGGAAGAGGCAAAATATTCATTTACCTTCAAGAATTAAGATTTGTTGAGCTTATTTGGAAACCCTAGGTTTTGGAGTTTGTGGAGAAACTCTCACAAACTTGTGGTAAGTTTCTTACTCTATCTATATGTGAATTAGTATATCTTTTGTATGGTGAATTTTAGTCATTTAAAATCAAAAATTCAATTTTCCGGCAGAGTTTTAACATTTTCTGGCAGTGGTATTCAATTCTACTCGCACTCGCTTTCTTATCTCTGTTTAATTTTGCTTTGCTTCTCTGATTTTTTTACTACTGTCGATTTTAAGTTACTATGACGATTCCATATTGTGCCTTTTTATGTTCATTCACTTGGACGTTTGAGATTAATTATTTTTTTGAAGCGCTTAAGTTAATCTAGAAGTAACATTTTTTTGTCTAATATGATAAGTGTGTATCAAGAAGTGAATGAACATCTTAACAATTGGAGAATAATGAAAGTTTCTTTGATTAGGTGATTTTCGAGGTCGATTCGATTCCTCACTCCTCACAAATTCCGGGCAAACGAAGAGTCGAAGACGCTGCTGCAGCTGTTCCGAGCTCGATTTGATTTCAATTTTCAAAGGTATATTAAAAATGTGTCGTTATTTCCTTTTAATGTGAGACTTGAGTAAGTGAGTATCTCCAGTACATAGTGTAATGTTGAATACCACTTGTATGTGTTGAATCATTGGACAATGTATGGTTGCAGTAACATTTCCTATAGAAACAGAAGAAAATATTAGTTCAAATCAGTATTTTGGTTAGCTTTTAGCACTTGATTCTTAAGTGTTAAGACTGTTTTTGTTGCACAGTGTTAATTGTTAAGACTGTTTTAATTCTGTTGCATCTGCTGCTTGTTAAAGTGTTAATTAACAGTGTTGATGCACACTGCTCTGTTGCAAATTGTTCTGGAATGCTTCAAGCAAGCTTAAAGTCCATGTGCAATTCCTTTGCTCGTTGAATGCACACTGTAGTACTGCATTGTTGAGTGTTGTCTGTTGCACAGAATAGGCTTAATACATATTTTGGTGCAGTACAATATAGTTTAATTCTGCAAGTTGAAAATTGATCCAAGTTTAGGAAGGACTAAGGATTAGCCTGCTGGAGATACTTATGATCAAGCCTACAGTACAATATAGTTTATATTACATTGATCAAGCTTTCTGCACTATATTATACATGTACAATCTGGTGAAAGTTCATAGTTTCTGTAGTTGTACATTGGAAGTAATTTTGCTTAGGCCTCAATCAGTTCTCTTATTGGTTTACTGTTTCTGTGCTAATTTTTAATTTGTGATTACTACTTCTCTGTGACATAATGACCTAATGTCAACTTCCAGATATTCATTTGAAAACATTTATGCATTGTTAATGTCATTAGCCATACAAACTAAAGCATTATTGTGACAATTTGACTTTGAAATCTGAAACCATACTTCAACTTGCAATAATTCTCATAACATCTGAAGTTTGAAATCATCCATCGGGGTTGAATTCAATAAAAAGAATTCCTCCCATTCTAAGCACTTTACAGATAAATGTAGCTACACCTTTTAGTTAAATATCTTTACAGAAAAGTAACTAAGTCAATTTTTAAAATGTCTTCCTTCACATCTATATTGTTTAGTTCTCTGCTTTTTCTTTACTTGTTCTGTTTTAATCATTTCTAGTTTGTGAATAACTAAAAAAATTTGAAGCCATGCAACTATTTCATCATGCATTGGTAGCACAGGTACGTGAAAAATGGTTGATAGAACATAATGTCTTGATCGTGTGTTACTGCACTATAGAGAATTTGAGCATGTCTTTCTCCTTTGCTCTATTAGATACTTCAATTAGTTACTCACTTGTTTGTCTTTTTTCACAGTGTGTTGATTATAGGGATTGTATGTCCTTGATAAGGTAAGCTTCTTTGTGATTTCATTCATGTATTATAGAGGCAATATTGATGAATCTACCTTTGCATTCTATATTGTACTGACCCGTTAAAAAAAATAAGAATTAGTACCAGAATAAGAATTAGTATATATGAATTAGTACCAGAATTAGTACCAGAATTACATGAGAAAAGGAAAGAACTTCATGTCATGACCCGTTAAGCTCAATGGTGTAAATAAGAATTAGTACCAGAATTACAAATACCCAAATGAAGGGCCCAGATTAGAAGTAGGTTAATGAGCAGCAATGTCCTAGATCAATTCAATTCAATATATAAGCCAACTAAGAGGGGGGGGGGCATAACGGAATTCGGGTAAATTCCCTTCCTTTCTTCTCGATTCATCTAATCCTCGTGTTCCCTTCCCTTCCATTCTCTTCTTATCCAAACCTCTCTTTTCTGCAGGTATCCATACCCATGGAGAGTTACTAATTTCTATTCCATAATTAGTAGAGTTAGTTTGTAATTTAGTTTCCAGTTTTCCATTTAAATAAATAGAGAATCATCCCAAAATAATTGTTCTTCATCTTGTTTATTAAAATGCTTAATTCGATACTAGAACTTGACAATTGACATCAGAGTAGCGATTCTGTGATCACTATATTGAGCAATGGCAAAGGGTATTAGATTGAAACTTATGGATGACATGCTAGCTAAGCACAATGAAGTATTGAAGGGCTTAACAGTGGACAAAAAGCTTTGGGTGAAACTCAACTGGGTATTCAAGGAACACTAGAGTTGATACTTGAACGACTGGATAACATAGAGAGAAGGCCTGATCGAGGATAGGAAGCAGGCCGAGGTGATGGGATCTTACCCATACCAGAAGCGAGACAAATCAGACCACGTAGAGCTAATGTTCCTGCTCATAAATGGGAACTTCCCGGTTTCTAAGGTCATGATCCAAAGGTATGGATTAGAAAATGTAAAATGTATTATAGAGGCAATAATCACTTTTTCAGTAACTTAGGTTGTTATTTTGTTAAATTGCTGGAGAAGTAACTTGTTGCATACTGAGATTTGAATTGCTTACTATCCTAACTTTTGAATAGAGTTATTATAAGGGGAGTCATAGATCTCCTAGCTAATCAATTTATTTTATCTCTGTATTGGAATTGTAATATATCTTCCATGAAAATATTAGGGCCAAAGACTTTTTTATATCCAATTTAACTAGATACCCACTGTACCTTGTGGAAATCCAATTGTTGATGATGACTTCCCTAGGATCTAATTCCTTGAGCAGTCTTTGTTATTTCAGAGCTTCCTTTCTATCCTGATCTGTTTTGAACCCCCTATGATACTATATTTCATTGTAGATACTGACTTTAGTCTAAACTAAAAAATAGAACTAAGAGTTTGAATAATTGATTATATAGATACCGACTTTAGTTTCTATTGTTCTCTATCTTCTTAATTGAATAATTTTTGTATAGGATGTTAAAAAGGGTCGAGATGCAACACCAAATGAGTTATATTTGCACGTCCATACACATGGTAATGATGGAAAATCTTTTGTTGCTGAGAAATCCCAAATCGTACAAGTAAGATAACTTTTTAATTGACTTTACTTTTCATATTATTTTTTTTATTTTGTAAATTGAATGTTCTTATTAATTCTTCTACAGGAAAAATATCGGGAGATATTAAAACAACAAATGCAAACTCAATCATTGGGGTTCATGCATTGGGTTCTGATGATAACCGTAACTCTCCAGCCTAGCATAGTTAGCTTACTTTGTTTGGACGTTATTGTTGGTCCTTGTGGATTTTTTTGTACTTAATGATACTGTTATATGCATTATGCTATATATTTTGGACCTTGTTGAATTTATATTAATATCAGTTACTTTTTATTAAGTGTATTTAATAGTTTATGTAATAGGTTTGAATAGAGTATATTTAAAATAATAAATAAAAAGAATTTTATAAAATCAGCAATATAGTAAAAAAAGTTTAGCGACGAATACATTCCGTAGCTAAAATTATAGCGACGCATTGGCGACAAAAGGTTTTTGTTGCAAAAAGTAGCTATAACACGTCTAGCGACGGACAATTTCGTCGCTATAAGAACTAACGATGAATTTATTATGTATTACAGCGACGAAAGCCATCAAAATAGCTACAGAAACAAGTTATATAGCAACGAATATTTCCGTCGCTAAACGTTGCTACAAAAAAGATGTCGTCGCTAATCCGTCGCTACGTCTGCGACGGATTGTATTTTTCGTCGCTATATGCCTAGCAACGAGGATTTTAGGGACGAACTTGAATCCGTCGCTATTCCGTCGCTAACATGTTTAGCGACGGAATATATTGATTTAGCGACGGAATAAGGTCGTCGCTATACGTTGTTTTTTTTGTAGTGTTTATTTACATATGTGTATGTGTATAAATTATAGAATATTCTAGAATGTAATCAATGGTCCAGATTTATCAATGTAAAATCAAGGCTTGTGATTTAGCCACGTGTCCGCTATTCTTCAGTAATAAGTCTTCAGTCTTCATTTCATTCTTCAATTAACCTAGCCGCCGCCTCCGATACTCTCTATGCGTTCTTCATCTCCTTTCTCTCCAACACCCCCCCTCAAGTTGGAAGGGGAAGAATGAACCCCCAACTTGCCCAGTAATAGACGATGAGAAGGTCCAGTAAGGGGTTTAGTAAAGATATCGGCTAGTTGAGATCGAGTAGGAAGAAAAGAAAGAGAAATAAGACCAGATTGAAACTGTTGACGGACAAAATGGCAGTCAAGTTCAACATGTTTGGTGCATTCATGAAAAAAAGGGTTTTTAGCAATATGGATGGCGGCTTGACTGTCAGAATGAAGAGGGATGGGCAAAGAAGGTGGTACAGAAAGATCTGTAAGAAGACGATGAAGCCAAGTTAACTCTGCGACGACACGGTGCATGGATCTGTATTCTGCTTCAGCAGAGGACAAAGAAACAGATGGTTGCTTCTTAGATTTCCAAGAAATAGGACAACCCCCTAAACTAATGAAGAAACCGCTTACAGATCTACGAGAGTCAGGGCAAGATCCCCAGTCAGAATCGCAAAAAGCAAGAAGATCAAAAGAAGGAGAAGAGGACATGAAAAGACCACGACCCGAATCTTTGAGAAGATATCGAAGACAATGAATGGCAGCATCCATGTGAGGAATACGGGGATCTTGCATGAATTGGGATAAGTGTTGAACGAAAAAAGAAAGGTCTGGTCTTGTGTGAGTAAGGAAATTAAGTTTTCCAAGAAGACGGCGATAAAGAGAAGGATCAGAAATAGGAGTTCCAACAGCAGCAAACAATTTTATAGAGGGATCCAAATGAGAAGAGACTGGAGAAAGATCAAGGCAAGAGAATTTTGTAAGGAGCTCGATAGTGAATTTCCGTTGACTTACAATCAAGCCAGAAGACTCTCGCAAAATCTCCATCCCAAGAAAGAAAGATAAGTTTCCTAAATCTTTAATCTTGAATTCAAGCATCAAGAAAATGCTTTAATTCAGTCAATTCTTGCTCATTGTTGCCAGTAAGTAATATGTCATCAACATACACTGCGACTATGGAAACTGGTGAACCAGAAGTCTTGTAAAAAAGAGAATAATCATTTAAAGAATGAGAAAATCCTTTAAAACTGAGAGCAGCAGTGAGTTTAGCATACCACTGTCTTGATGCTTGACGAAGACCATATAGAGATTTCTTAAGACGACAAACATGATTAGGAGATGGAGCAGGAAAACCAGTAGGGAATTTCATATAGACCTCTTCATGTAGATCTCCATGTAAAAATGCATTATTAACATCTAGGTGATAGAGACCCCAACCTTTTTTAACTGCAATGGCCAAAATACATCTAATAGTAGTCATTTTAACTACTGGAGAAAATGTCTTAGTAAAATCAATACCTTCTCGCTGAGTATCTCCCCTAATAACCAAACGTGCTTTAAGTCTTTCAACACTGCCATCAGACTTAAGTTTCACTTTGTAAACCCATTTACATGGGAGAGCCTTTTTCCCAGGTGGTAGAGGAACTACAGTCCAAGTTTCATTGGCCAACAAAGCATCTAGTTCTTTAGCCATAGCTTCCTGCCAGCCACGATGTTTAATAGCTTGGGAAAAGGAGGATGGTTCATGAATATGTGAAATAGAATTAACAAGTTGACGACTAGAAGAAGATAAAGCTGAAAAAGATAGGGCATTAGATAAAATAGGATGAATAAAACAAGGAGTAGAAACATCAGTGAGATGCACAGTATTGCATTAAAATCAGAAAGGTAAGCAGGAGTTTTGTGTTCTCTTAAATTTCTGCGCAAAGGAGCCTCAATAGGTAATGAAACAGTAGAAGAAGAATTAGGAGAAATAGGTGAAGGACTGATAGGAGAATGAGAAGAAGCAGGACTAGAGGAAGTATAAGAAGTAGTTGTAGGAGAAGAAGATGAAGAAATAGGAGGAGTAGAAGAAATAGAAGGAGTAAGTGTAGGAGAAGATGATGAAGGAGTAGAAGAAGTAGAAGGAGTAGAGGATAAAGAAGGACTTATAGGTGCTGCAGGAATAACAGAGATAGGAGAAGAAGAAGAAGGAATATAGGAAGTATAATAAGGAAAAGGTTCAATAGAAGAATCAGAGAAATGAGGTGTAGAAACTGAGGGTAAGGTAGAAAAAGGAAAGATAGTTTCATGGAATACAACATTTCTAGAAATAAAAATGTTATTGGTTTGCAGATTTAGAAGTTTATATCCTTTCTTCCCAAAAGGATACCCAAGAAATACACAAGCTATAGCCCTAGGATCAAGTTTTCCTCTGTGAGTAGGTAAGGTAGAAGCAAAACAGAGGCAACCAAAACACTTGAGAATATTGTAATCTGGGGATTTGTTAAAAAGAATGTCATAGGGTGTTTTGTAATGAAGTAACTTGGTAGGAAATCTGTTAATAAGGAAAGTGGCAGTTAATAAACATTCACCCCAATAAATGATAGGAAGTTTGGACTGAAAAAGTAAAGCTCTGCATGTCTCAAGTAGATGTTTATGTTTCCTCTCAACTATGCCATTTTGTTGAGGGGTGGCAACACAACTAGTTTGATGAATGATTCCTTTAGACTGAAAATAGGCAGCAGCAGTGTTGCTACTTCCTAATTCAAAAGCATTATCAGATCTAATGATTTTAATAGTAGTAGTAAACTGTCTTTCCACCATGGCAATGAAGGATTTAAGAATAGTAAAGGCATTGCTTTTGTTGCTTAAAAGATATGTCCAAGTGCCTCTACTAAAATCATCAACTATGGTTAAAAAATACTTAAAACCATCATAAGTGGTGATCTTATATGGTCCCCAAGTATCAATATGTATAAGTTCAAAGATATGTGAAGTAGAAGAAGTGCTCTTGGGAAAAGGAAGTTTATGTTGTCTTGCTAATGGACAAATAGAACAAGGAGTAAGATCAGATACAAAAGCATGCTGTGGTAAACTAGAAATATGTTTCATACTAGAAAGGGGCATATGCCCTAGTCTTACATGCCATAGATTTCCATAAGAAGTATCAGAATTAGAAGAAAGATTGCAAACAGAAGGATTTAAAGTCCTAGGCATAGGTGCAATAGTTTGTAAGTGAGTTCCAGAATTAGGATGAAAAGTCTGCAGCAAATATAGTCCATCCTTTACTCTACCAGGATCCAGAGGCCTCCTCAAGGAAGGGCCCTGTAAGAAACAAGAAGTAGCAGAAAATGTAAGTAGACTGTTAAATTGATAGCATAATTTGTGGACTGATAAGAGATTGAATTTGAAACTAGGGACTAAAAGAACTCTATTTAGAATGATATCAGGATGAAGATAAGATTGTCCAGCATGTGTGACTTTGATTCTAAAAGATTTAAGAAGATTAACAAAAACAGGTTGTAGTAATGGTTGGATGTTAAAAAGAATTGATTGATCAAAAGTTATATGTTCTGAAGCACCAGAATCAAGTATCCAAAAATGACAAATAGAATGTTTAGGGGTAGTGAGAATAGAAAATGAACCAATACCAGCACAATTGACTGTAACATTGGCTTCAGAATTAGAGGTATTTTGTTGACCAATTTTGACTTGATGTAGTATCTCCATCAATTGAGAAATTTGCTCCTCATTTAGACCAATAGAAACATCAGTATTGATAGGATGTGTTGACTGTGTTGAATCAGGTTGATGACTGATAATAGCATTGCTATGTGTTGAATTATAAACAGTAGATTGTATGTTATCCCTCAACTTGTTGTTCTTAAAACCTCACTATTGAAAATTTGTGGGATAACCATGAAGTTTGAAACACTTCTCTATAGTATGTCCTGTCTTTTTGCTATACTTGCAGCTTAAAACATTCCTTCTGTGATCCTGATATGAATTGGATTTAGTAGAACTGTGATAAGAACCTTGTTGTACATTATGTCTCTGATTTCCTTGTCCTGTATGGAAAGAATGTCTAGCAACAGAGAATGAAGCAGACTCTGTAGGTAAATTCCCCATAGGTTGAATACTTCTTTGTCTCTTTTCTTGTAATAGTAAAAAATAAGCTCGATCAATATTTGGTGAAGGATTCATCATCATAATATTACCTCTCCATGTTGTATATGTCTCATTAAGACCCATTAGAAACTGTACTAATTTCTGTCTATCTTCCAGTGCACTGTTTTTATCAACAGCCTCACAAGTACAGTCAACACAACTGCATGTAACCCTAGAATCTAGTAAATCAATTTCATCCCATATAGCTTTCATATTATTGAAATATGTGGCAATATTGTTAGATCCATGAACAGTCTCCATTATTTGTTTTTGAAGATCAAACAGTTGTGCTAGGTTAGATTGTCCATATCTCTTCTCAAGTTGTTTCCACAAATCATGGGCAGACTTAGAATGAATTACACTAGATCGAATCTCTTTTGTAAGAGAATTCAATAGCCAAGCAAAAACCATATCATTGCACCTTGTCCAAAGATTAAAAAATTCAAAATTATCTTTTGGTTTAACTAATGTTCCATCTATAAATCCAAGCTTGTTTTTGGCAGATAAAGAGCCTAGAATTGATTTTCTCCATGAGCCATACCGAGTACCATCAAAAGCTGAGAACACCAAGGCCATACCTGGTGAATCAGAAGCATGAATGTAATATGGATGAAGGTGATCAATTTTCGCCATTAATGGAGCAGCAGAATCAGTAGAAATACTCGATCTAGAATCGTCAGTCACAACTATGATTCAGCGAGAATTAGAAGATGAAGAATTACTGATATCTCATAATTTTGTTGAGAAAAAAAATGCAGAATTGACTCTGCTCTGATACCATGTAAAAGTAAAATGAAAATGGAAAAACTGAAATATTTCTTATTCACATGTGTCAGTTATTTTCTGTTCATAGTCTCCTATATATACACGTGTGTGTCATGTGCACTTCATTTACAGATGTGTATGTGTATAAATTATAGAATATTCTAGAACGTAATCAATGGTCCAGATTTATCAATGTAAAATCAAGGCTTGTGATTTAGCCACGTGTCCGCTATTCTTCAGTAATAAGTCTTCAGTCTTCATTTCATTCTTCAATTAACCTAGCTGCCGCCTCCGATACTCTCTATGCGTTCTTCATCTCCTTTCTCTCCAACAACTATATAATCAGCATTGACTATGTCTGAGCTTGCATTTTCTTTCTCAGTCTTCTTGATGTTAAGATTTAGTAATTTTTATTTATTTCATCTTCTCTACATACAAAGTATATATGTATATACCAGCTTTATTTCCTCCTTTGTGTGTTATCATTGTAGATTTATTTGTTGACAATGGCAAATCTTACTGAGAGGAACAAAAGTGGTAATTGCAATTTAGTGTAAAGATATTGAAGTTACAATGAAAAGGACAGAGTATATCCATTATTTAATTAATGGATGAAATAACATGAGTTCCACCAAAGAGAAGTTTCTTCATGTTCGTGGCTTAATCTTGTAAACTGACTCTATATTTTCTTGAAGTTGTTTTCTCATATTTTGGTAATTAATGTGAACTGCAAGTTTACTCCTTTCCACCTTAATTACGCGTCTTTTAGAAAGTGTAATCTTTACAACCACTAAAGTACAATCTTTATAACATTTTAATTTGTGGCCAAATACTTAGATAGCCACTTAAACTTGTCAAATTTTGTAGAGATAATGCATAAATACCCCATTAAACTTGTCCGAAAAAGTCATTTACACACCTTAACTTTACGGGCGACCTATGTCCCCCCTATTCTTGTTTGAAGTGAATTTTATACACCATTGGTAACTCATAATCAGTCTTTTGGTGGGCATGTGTAGTACACGCGCCACGTGTCAAAACATCTTTATTTTTTCCCCACTTATTTAATTATTTAATTTTATCATAATAAACCCACCAAAAATTAGTGTGGAATTCGACGAAAATACTTCCTTTTCACTGTCGTTGCTAATGAAATATGTACAATTCAATTTTCAAATTAAAGTTATTTGAAAATCTTTGAAGACTAGGTCTCTCTTGCTGCATTTCCATGTCATATAAACCAATTATTTGACAGTGAAGAATTAAAACGGTGGGTTTCTTTTGTAATTAAAACGGTCGCTATTGCCGGTGGGCTTCTTTTGTAATTTGACAGTGAAGAAAATAAAACGGTGGGTTTTCAGAAGATGAGATTTCTTGTAGTGGGCTTCAAAAATTGCCGGCTGAGAAGAACGAAAGAGGCGAAGATTTCTGCGGCACAGTGAAGAACACAGTGAAGAACCCTTTCAAAAATTGCCGGATGAGAAATTGATTTGAGGGCACTGCTCTTTTTGAAAGGGTTATCCAATCAATTTCTCAAAATATTTGCTGCTTTACTAAAAAAGCTCATCCCAGTGCTTTTCGTCTACAAGCTGAACAGCAATGCTATCGCTACCATTTTTCTCCTTTATACGTTGGGAAAAAAAATTAGAAAAATGACTAAAAAAGATATAATACATGTGTTTTGCGGCACAGTGAAGAACACAATGAAAACCCTTTCAAAAATTGCCGGCACTGCTCTTTTGAGTGCTTTTATTTTTTGTTGGAATGACAAAAGAGTCCCTGGTATTAAAAGGAAGATAATGTTTTTAGGAAGGGTATTTAAGGAAAAGTAAAGTTGTATACAATGTCTTCACCTCTTACACGCGAGTTTGGGAGAGTGAAATTAATGCCTTTGCCACATCACCATTTAGGGTGGTATAAAATTCACTTCAAACAAGAATAGGGGGGACATAGGTCGCCCGTAAAGTTAAGGTGTGTAAATGACTTTTTCGGACAAGTTTAATGGGGTATTTATGCATTATCTCAATTTTGTAACATAGCCTTATGAACTTATGGAGTAATCGGATAGATACTTATACTCGGCAGATATGTATCTTTTAAACACTATGTCCATGAAAGCAAGTGCATGAAATACACTTGCGAATGATGTGCGAAGTAAACACACGTAGCAACACCCAATTAAAACGACTTATTTCCTTTTTTTACCTGACCCATTTTTAAAAAGACTCACAACTCGATCCCTATTTTCATTTTTTTTTAATTTTAGTTTTTAAAAAATAATAATATTATTGTTAAAAATTTAAAAAAAAATTATGTTTTTACAAATTTTGTTTTTACAAAACAAAATTCTTTTAAAAACTGAAAAAATAAAAAAAAAATTCAAAAACGAAAATACTTTTTTCTGTTTTTACAAAAAAATTAATTTATACAAATTTATTTTTTCAGTTTTTACAAAAAGAAAATCTTTCAAAAACTGAAGAAAAAAAACATTATTCAAAAATATTTTATTACAAAACTGATTTTTTTTTTCTTTCAGTTTTTACAAATTTCTTTAGTTTTTACATATTTTACAAAAAAAATATATATTTTGTTAAAATATGATTTTTCAGTTTTTACAATTTTTTTGCAAAATCTTTTCAATATTTACACAGTTCAAAAAAACTAAGGGTACAAATAAATAATATAAAATAAGAAAATGGTTAAATAAACAAATCTCTCACGCACTTAAAAGCGTCTTTGATACACGTAGTTTGCCATATCAAATCTTGTGTTTAAAAGACATATATCTGCCAAGTATAAGTGTCTATTTGGTTACTCCATAAGTTCATAAGGCTATATTACAAAATTTGTCAAGTTTAAGGGGCTATCTAGGTATTTGGCCTTTATTTGTTGTTCTCTTTTCCTAATACACGTGGAGAGACACATAGACTAAACTAGTTTAGCTCATTTCATATCCTTCACTTGATATTCATTATCATTTGTTTCACGGGCGGATCTTTACATAAATAGCCGATCGAATACATTATTTACTTTTCGTAAACATATATATAAATTATATATATACTGATATTATATATGATTGTGTGCATATTATACATACGACGACTATTTAAATTTTAAGCAATTGAGTGAACTGTTATTTAGGTTAATTCTTCGAATTAAAATTATAAATATGAGGAAATTATCCAACTTACAGTAAGAGTATTTTCCAATATCAGGTTGTTGTTATTATAAGATTGTGCATATTCTTGAAACTGCTGCAGATGTCAAGGCCTGTGTGGTGCTGCTGGATTTCGTAGGATTTAAGCTTCAAGATTTCTGTAGTACTGAAGTATATGACATAAAAAATGTAGAATTGGTGGTTAGAAATTCTGGGAAAATGCTACAATTATATATCGTTAAGAAAATAGATATACATTTAAACCTCTTTATAATAGTATTCATATGTAACAACATATTACTACAAAAACCAAGCTTTTTCGCAATGTTATAATATATGTTCTTTATATATAATAGCACTTCGCTGTAACAATCAAATTAATATTCGGAACAAACGAGACTGTTATAGAAAGGTTTGACTGTAAAACCAATTTTGCACTACAAAAAGAGGTGGTCTAAGTATTCCATGAATCTACTTGTTGAGTCATTTTCAGATCAAACATTGATGAAGAAGTAAAACGTTAAATTAAAAAATTTAATCTCAGAAAAGGGATATATTTTAAATTAATTTGCACTCTAATTCTTCTTTGCCTCAATAGGATTAGTAAGGTAAGATTTAGCTCGGATTGTGTTTCCTTGGTCCTATGCCTTTGGATAAATATCCACACGGCTATGAGATTATATGCCCTCGTGAGACTTTGCCGACCGCTACACAATGAATCATCTACATGAGGTTGCCATCATAAGGCAATGTGAGGCGCAGAGGAGTGATTATAGCCAAGGCATATAGGTAATAATGCCAGTGATATTATCCTCTTATTTGTACTTTTTCTAATTGTTATACTTTTCTTTTATTTTATTAATAAAAAATAATAGCCCTAGGCGCTTGGCTAGCCGTTCGCCAAAAACAAATACTTATGTCACTTGCAAGTATGAATTGTTGGACTTAGATGAATCAAAAGTTAATCATTTCTCCTAATCTCCAAACATCTAGATTTTTTTTTCCTCTAATAGGTGTATAATTTAACAAATCAGTCCACTGACTTAGGATAAACCATACAATTATGGGAGAAAGCAGGGAGAATTGGGATTGTCTAATATATTTCTTATTAGTTGGTACGTCAAAGGGACTTTAAGAACCAAAATGGAGTCATGAAGCTTTAATTACCGAATTGCTTAACCACACAAAAGTTGTGAAATAACTGATCAAAGAAGTGCATAGAAATACTTACATCGATTCACATCGAATCTTTGAAACTCTTTCAAAATTGAAATGTTCTTTTGACGACATAAAACTAAAAGATATATATATCAAATTCATCACGAACAAACAATTGCCGGTGAGTATATCTTGAATAAAATCTGGAATAAAAAGTACAAAAAATTAAAATATGTTGCGTAACGCTAGAAAATTAAGATGTTAAGAGATGAGAAAAGAGATACTCCTATCTATTGATTTGAAAGAAACCTAATTGGTGTTCTTTATGTATTTAATTTTTCCTCAAGTTTTAAAGGTATGTGATATTCACTTACTTATTTTGAAACATCGAATAATCCGTCACGAAAAAAAGACCGATACAACCTTGGCGGATTGTTCGATGCAAGATTAAAAGACTAAAGCACCCTTAACTCAAAAAATATCCGTTACATTCGATGTATGTTGTTTCTCCTTTACAAATTACTCATTCTTATTCTCAAATCTCCAAAGTGAATAAGTACAAGTATCTCAAAAATGGAAGTTGCACATCTTTGCTTGCTCCTAGTTCATGGTGGAATTCATCGTCATGAATATGATCTTCCCCTCTCACAGACAATCATGTACTTGAGGATCAATTGAGTATATAATCTTGTAAGGGATCTCGTGTTTGCCCCTTTATGTATTTTTTTTTTAGTCATTTATTCTTTACCTTTCTATATAGACATATCAATAATTTACCACATTCTCTCGGCATTAAATGTAGAATTTTCATGTGGTTAATGTGCGTAAATGATTTACATAGTAGTATTAGTATATGCCTATTCACCCTTCTCGGATAAGGCCTGCGTACGCTCTACTCTCCCAAAACCTGACTAGTAAAATTTTACTGGGTATGTTATTGATGTTGTATATGCCTATTCACGAATAAACTTGTAACATATCAGAGTAAAGAATCCTATCTGTGAAGAATTTATTTTGCAGGAAAATCAATGTCTTACTCCAAAATTCGAGGGATTCAAAACCTGACCAGGGGTACAATAAAGTAACAGCCATTTTGATTAGGTACTATGGTCTTACATATATTCTAGTAGTTTTATTAGTATATATCTTGGTATCTTGTATTTACTAGACTAGATACCAAGATACAACTGCTGATAAAAAAAAAATCTAAACAATGAAATTAATCCTGAGGAATGTTTGGAAAAGGTGAAGGGCGTGTTTTCCTTTTCTCATAGGAGAAATATTCCTTTCCAGACAAGAAATTTAAATCTAATCTTCACCCCCTAACACTAATTTCATTGAGTGTTCATTTCGGTCTCAATTGCTGATGAATCATCATCTCGACCCAATAGATAAAATTCTACCATAGCAAGACATTTTATTCAAATGTCCTGGTTCTTGAGAAAAGATGTAAATTCTCATTTCAGTTTAGGACACCTTGAAATTAAGTAACCAACACTCATCCAAAGAGTAAATGAGTACAACTAAAACCTACTATTTCAAATGATCTGCCCACAGATAAGGGACAGCCCGATGCACTAAGTTCTCGCCATGCGCGGAGTCCGGAAAACGGCCCGACCACAAGGATTTACGCAGATGGCTCAAACCCGTGACATCCCGGTCACATGGCAACAACTTTACCAGTTATGCCAAAACTCCCCTTCAACATCTGCCCATAGCTAGGGGGATGATCAGACTAAACTTGTTCCTGATCAGACTAACTTCATCATGCATATGAAGAGAATTCAATATTTAAGAGACACATCAGTGCAGCTTCTGTAACAGAAAGTTATCAAATTTGAAGCGGATTAGTTCAAGTGTACCTTAAGCAGCTCCTTTTTCAAAAAAAAAAAAAAACACTAAAGACACTGAGCACATCACCACAATTGTTCATGGTGTTGTAGAGGCCATGGTATTAGTCTTCCTTGAGACAGTACCCAGTAACCTAACCACATTTTCCAATCATGCACATATCGCATTACATGCATAAACCAAGTCCAGTGTTTTGTTATATGACAAACTTGAAACTGCACAAAATGCGAAAGTTTGCAATGAGATAAATGTCACCATCATGTACAAAACAAGTCTCAACCATCTGCCATCTTCCCAGCTTCATCCAGGCTACAGAAGATCATTCGACCTACTCTGCCAATATAGTGCATCCTTACACTGCTCGATGTCCTGATGAATCTTTTCATCCAATATTTCAAATACTTTGACATACCTTTCTGCCTCTCCTGCTCGGCTTTGCGCCTCTTGCAAGCGCCTTTCAGCCTTTTTGAGCCGTTTCTCTGCTGCTAAGACCTCCCCATTCCTTTCTACCAAGTCCTTTTTAGCTGCTTTAGTGACGAGCATTGTTGTCACCCTTAACTCCATTAGATTGGAAGATTTTTTCTTCACATCTTCCTCTTCGGATATCTCCTGAAGATATTGCTGCAGCCAAGAAACATCAAGATTTGCATCTGCAGCATCAGAGACTGCAGATTTCATATCTTGAATGGCAGAAAAATTAGCATCAATATCACTGGTTTTCAGCTGCCTGACAACATCACTAACCACCTCAAGAAGGGAAGCTTTGATGGTCGGTGATTTATACTGACAGTTGGCTGTAATGTCACCATACTTGCTAAAAATGGCAGCAAGTGTAGGAGCACTGCTCACTTTTACTTTATAGCCATGCACATCAACCAATTCACAGCATTCATCACCATCTTCAATAAGAGAACCTGGGGAAACCTTTCTAGGTGTTGTCAAGCTCATTGGATTTCCCCCTATCTCAGATTCTGAAACTTCAACTTTGATCCTTTTAATTTGGTGCATTCCTTTTAAATCACATTGCATGGTCCTTCATATAGAAATACTTCATTCAGCTCCAATTCCATTAATTATTATGCAGAGGGGGTTAAACAACAACAACAACAACCCAGTATATTCCCACAAGGTGGGGTCTGGGGGGGTTAAATGTCATATAAATAACTTACTTTGTTGGACGAGGAGTCCGATCATCAGTTGCTTTCCCCTGCCAATTTTTCAAGCATAGACAGGTGTTATTAAATAATTTAAAAATGGGCTTTCAAATTTCTATTAAGGTATCTAACAGAGTAGTCAAACGTGGAAAGTGCAGAAAAGCGCCAAAGTCAATTGGGGCTTCAAGAGCAATGACCAATCAAAATGTAGGTTTTAACGAAGAAAAGCGCTACTGAAAACAGTGAAATATATACAAGTAATGCAAGAAGATGTACCTATAGACACAAACAATAAATATTTGACAAAAGAATGGACAAAAAACAATAATTAAGCCATATATTTGAAGTAAAATTAAAATCATGTCAATCAAGTAAAAGACCATTATTTTTATTCAGATGACAAGATGTTTTAACTTTTTAGTGGCTAGATTTCTTATACTCCCTCCGTTTCATATTAAATGAGGCACTTTCCTTTTTAGTCTGTTCCAAAATAAATGACACATTTCTAAATTTGAAAATAATTCAACTTTAAACTCTTCATTTAACCCTTTTTCCCTTAATGAGAAGCTTCTATATCCACACAAATGGCATGGCCCCACAAATCTTTTATCCCTTAAGCTTTTAAGACCACAACTTTCAAAAGTATTCTTCTTTTTTCTTAAACTCCATGCCGAGTCAAACTACCTCAAATAATATGAAACGGAGGGAGTACTAAATTTCCAATTATCTTTTCCTAATCATTAAAAGTTTAGTCATAGCATTTTATGAACACTTAGTGTATAACTTTGTCGACTAAATTCATTGTCTAGCGTCGTGCTTTTAAAGACATAGTTCATCGATGAGAGGGGCACGCTCGCCGCTTGCCACTTGGCGCCTAACGTAGAGGGCTCCTTCTCGTCCCGATGTGGAAGAGGTGTATACACAAGGGCCTACAATCTCGACCTCAGCATGAAAAGAATCTACTATCTAGAAATCGACATTAGCGCCAATTAAGCGAGGCGAAGCGCACAACCTAGGTGTCATCAAGTTTCAGGGTTTAAGGGTGCCTTAATCGAGCCTTTAATAACATTGATATCTCGGGTCTGTAATTGTTTGATACATTGGACATTAGAATTACTTGAGCTCAATATGTCTCAGAATGCGATGTACCCATGGAATGTCTATATCTATTTTCTAAACGTGCTTAAATAATCTAAGAGCTTTTAAACTCTAAATTCTCACTACAAATATCAAAGGTTGTCTCAAACTCTAATTTAAAGCATGGGAGTATACGCAACCGTAAACTAATGTGGACTAGCAGTAAAATCTGCCCTGACTTGAATTTTCTCCTTTATCTTAAGAGAACATCAAAGATCGTTTGTTGAAGCATTCTGTCAATCATAGTAAAGCCACGTACGACTATGTTGTGTTAACTCAAGTTAAAACCAAGATAACCATAACTAGACCCCTTCATTAGATGCTTGAACTGAATAGGAAAGTAAGCTGATTGACACCTACAAATTGAACTTCCACAGTTCAATTTTCTCTCTTTATCCTTAGAGAACCTCAAAGACTATTTGCTGAAGCAATAAAGACACGCACAATTAGATTGTCTTAACTCTAGTTTAAGTCAAAGGATGAATATAAAAAGACCTATCCATAAGATTAGATGGGAATGAATTGGAAAGTAAGCTAATTAATACTTACAAATTGAACTGCCACAGTTAAATTGTTGAGTGCAGTGATGGAACAAGTTTTTACTAAAAACAGCCACTGATTGCTTATTCCATAACTCTTAAGAATCCCATGAGCAGACTGTCTATTGCAACAGTGACACAAGGACAGCTTTTTCTGCATCTCTCAACATTATATGAAGACACTTTTCTGCCTCTCCCTCGACATTATATAAAGGCAACTTTTCTGCCTCTTTTCCATGAAATTTGTCATAAAAACACTATAACCTAACATTATCCAGTAGCAAATGAGAACTGTCGCTGATTTTTTAATCTCTACAATTTTACTTGAACTCAATGATTAAAGATAATTATTTTAATAATCCTATAGCATGAAGAGAACTACAAAATGAGGGACAATAATTTGAATTGGAATTTATGAACGATAGTCTTATCAGATAGGAAAATGCTAGTGCATTTGACAGCTAGGGCGGTCTTCCCGTGATTTCACTGATTTCACTAAAGGGGGAAAGTTGGATGTTATTCCAAAATACAGGGTTAAAGAAATTGCAGGAAAATCTCGTCGGGTTTGGAGGATCAAAGGAGAAGCCTTGTTATGGAAACATGTTAATGCATTTGAAGGTATGACAACTTCCCCAAAGAGGTAAATGGTTTCTAGCGAAAATAAAATAATTGTTGAATCGCACCTCAGCAACATGACATTGCCTTCACCCTTACTAGGAATGAAAAGGCACATAGACTAAAGATGGAAATGCAGTAGAGAACAATAATAGCACTACTGACCAACCATAAGAAGGTATTACGTGGATAATGATCCAGGAATCATCTAAATGGAACGTTATTTGGGGATCTAGCAGCCAAGAGAGAAGAGGTGTGAAAAGTTGTACATCCTTTCATATCTCTTTGCTGTCATACAAGGCAGCACAATACAGCACCTTGGTCAAGCTAACGTATATGACAAGCATTCAATGCTCCTTGGATCTTCATTAGCGGTCATTCACAAATGGACCATATATCTGCTTTAATGATAATCGGCTAGGGAGAAATTAAGGAAATATGGACAATGGGTGTCTTCTGGGATCACTTATTGAGTAAAGGATATTACTATAGTGGAAATTGTAAGAAAATACAAGAGGAAACACAACTCAGTCATGACAGTATGCAGTGTAATGTTTGATTGGAGTTTTTTAAGTCTGTTTTGAGATGTGTATGTGAGTCGAAATTGTAGAGAATCTCTGAATCTAGAGAATCCCAAGTTATTCAATATTTGTGATAACCCAAATCGAGTATTAGATTAAGCTGGTCCAAACGGAGTGAAATGGAGAGGATCCATATAGCCAACTTAAATTGAAGCACAGTTGTTATTGTAGTTGTAGAGAAAACATGGACGGCTGAGATGAAGCAGAGCATGAGCTTGAAAGCTCAACAGAGAAACAGAAAGAGATGAGTGTAATTATATTCTTTTCTCCCCGGGATCTAAGAGTTTGATCAATAGTGTGATTTGTAGTATATAAAGAACCTTCTGCCTATTTTGGTTTCGAGTTTGCTATATATTCACAAAAGAAAGGCTAAAGAAAACGGCAGAACCATGAACGCCTTTTCTCAAGACCCAAGTATGGTAAAAGAATAAGAATGAGGCCCTTTCAGCTTTAAGGTAAACATAGAGGAAGTTGGAGATTTAAATTACTATTGATCACCAATAAAAAACAACTGCCATTGATCAAATGTAACTCGAGACAGAAGTTATCTCAGAAGCCTAGCAGGCCTTTTTTGACCTCCAACCAAGAAAACACAAAAACTTTTGCACCAAGAGAATTGCACTCCATCAATGATACCTAATAAATTCAGTTATGCACTTATACCACCAGAGAAACAAAAGGTATTGTGTAAAAGGAGATGCGATAACTACAACTAGGTAAGCTTTGCAGTACAAACACAAAAATGTTGCATGTTCCAATCAAATTCTTTCAACGTGACAAAAAAAGAGAGGAAATTTATTAATTAAATAAAACGTCTTCAATCAACTTATCTTATACAAAATTTGATGATGAAATATGAAAACAATAAAAAATAAATAGAGTAATGTAATCTTAGAAAGAGATCTGAACAAAAATATGTGTAGCTCACAGGCAGAAATCTTCCACAAAAGTACTCTCACCTTCTTCTTTTTCCTTAAATGACGATATGAATCAATCACGCAACCAAGGCGCCTGCACATTAACAACTTATGTTATCAACCACTAAACTGTTTCACACATATTTGAGAAAGCAAGAGTTATGAAGAATATAACGTGAAAATTTTAAACTTCAAAATGCAACATAGTATCTTATCCTAGTTCATAAGAAAAAATAGTATTCCTATTGACTGTATTTCTGCATTATTACAGTCTGTCCCAGTAGTTGGTCTAGTCCTTCTGATTCATTAGAAAGAATTTAATGGAAATCTGCACCTCTGTACAAATAACATGGAATGCAATCAGTAAACACATTTCCTTTTCAGAAAAAGTTCAATTCACATTTCCTTTTCAAAAAAAAAATCATTCACATTCTACCTTTACTGGGGTTTATTTCAGAAGTTTATTAATACTTCAAAATGGACAACAACAGAAAAACTTCGCCACAAACGTAACATTATTCTGTTGTTTATTACTCACGTACAGCAACTTATCAAATATATACTAAAGCAGTGCTTGACTTTTAGCTTCTTTCCTTTTAGCATGTACATTTAGAATAAATTCTAAAAAAGCCTTATATCTTGTTTAAATCCCAAATATACTAGAAAGAAATTGCTATCCACAAAAAACTAGAAAGACACTGTTATTTTCTAGAACTTCTCTTGATAAGCTTAATTATCTGGAAAAATAAGTAACCTTTTAGGTTTTTTGTTTTCTTAAAAAATTAGGAAGGGTGTATGTCAGTAATTCTGTAATTAAATTAAAGAAGGCAGGAGGCAAAAAAGAAGGTTTAATTTTTAAGGGAAAAAGAAGTAAGGAAAGATCTCATTTTGTTGAAAGGGCAGAGACAAAAAAAAGAATTTAACGTGATTATATTAAATAAATGGCTGAAGGCTCTATTATAACAGGTTGGACATTTAAGGGCATCATTTTTAGCTCCAAAGCTTGCTAGGATACTTTCAGTGATGGATGCATTACTTAAGAATCCACCTTCGCAAGAAGATTTGAACACGGTTTATGGTTGGACACAACCATCACTATTCTGATGCATGTAATTAACATTTAACATATAACATTAAAGCAAATAACATACACTTCCAACCAAGGGTGAAGATAGATGTGTAGGGGTAGCTTACCTGAAAATGAGGACAGCAATAGGCAATAGCACAGCAAGAGAGGCAAACTAGTGAAATAGCGATAGGAAGGAAAATGTATAAAGTATGGACATCCAACCTATCGAGAAGTTTTGCTAAAGAAAAAAAGGAAGAAAGGAAAATAAAAGGATGTGACATTTTCAGTCAGAAACTTGCAGGTAAATCCATGTCTATGCGAGACAACTACAATAAAATTGGATTGCTGAATTCAGATTCAATGTACTGAGAGGAAAATGAAAGGGCGCCAAGAAGTACGGGAAAAGCTAAATGAAGGTGGTTCACTCTAGTATCTATAGCTATCCAGCACGTAACAATGATCTAAGTTTTAACTCTGATGCTAATATTTCAGTCTCTGCCAGACATAGTTGTAACCAATGAGATGCCAACTGTAAAAGTTGCAGCCTCAATTCTCACTATCGTAATCTCGAGACAACAGGGACAAAATGTTTCCCTGTGTCAACTTTACAAGCAGCATTCTAAATCTTCATAATGACTTTCCATGAATGAATAAGTTGGGTGAAGGAAGCTTACATGTCAAACGAATCACTGGTACCAGAAACAATCTCTCGCCGCTGAAATACATCCACCTATAAGTTATGCAATTAAAGACAAGTACAGAACAGACGAATAGAGAAGAGAAGGGAAAAGAAAAGACTGGTAGGAACCCACAGGATCTGATGCATTGTCCTCAACAACCAGTTCCCAGCGTTCGCTTGTAAGATCTAGCGTTTCTTCATCACCATCATCATAGATCACCTTAGAATACCATGAGAGAAAACATAAATGATAAAACATTACCAACACACAAGAAGCTGCTCGTCAAATTAACACCAAATTAGATACAGAAAAAAATTCTGCCTGAGAAAATGTATACTGACACACAGCCTATTAACATATGAGGAGCATCAACCAGCTGAAGACCAAAGGAGTACGATTACATATAGAAGTTGACGTCAGTTAATATACAAGATAAATAATGTCTTATTAAAACATACTAAATCTTTACCATATGCTTCTTCTCTGAATGGTCAAACAGGGCGATACGTCCTTCATAGAACCTACAGAATATGAATTCTATGTAATGTAACATTTGAACTAAAGAATATACTACATTAGAACGAAACAAAATAATATGTCAAAGTAAATAGAGGATAAAAAGGAAGCAGCTAAATGCTCAAAAGTCTGCCTCTACAGACCTAACAATTTTTTCTGAAAAAAGAATCATAAAAATACTACTAACTCTTTAATTAAATGTCATTTGCACAATGATACTACCAAATCTCTAAAGACGCAATGACTGAACCAAGCGCCAACAACATACATTTGCTTAGCATCTTAAAGTTGTCATATTACTCGATAAGAAAGGCTTCTATAGGTTGAAACACATATTCCCGTACTGAAAAAAAAATTCTTTTCATTTGGGTTTTCTGGGTCTTTTTCTTCTTTTTTTTGGGGGGGGGGGGGGGGGGGAGCAACCAATTTTCTGTGTAAAACGAAAAGAATCAGC
The DNA here is from genome assembly GCA_032618575.1 of Nicotiana noctiflora. NCBI lineage: Eukaryota > Viridiplantae > Streptophyta > Magnoliopsida > Solanales > Solanaceae > Nicotiana > Nicotiana noctiflora. Next base: position 23,213 of record JASVEL010005922.1, read on the forward strand.
TTCACCACTATTTAACTCAAATATAACCGGTTAGACCTCAACCGCACCCAATGGTGTGACCTAGTGGTTACCGAAGTGGCAGCGGAGGCAAAAACACTAGGTAATTTCTTCCCATTGGTAGAAAAGGTTATCCAGTACCTGTGCTAGTCGCCTTTTAGTCGTACATTGTTAACATGCAGAAGGGTACCAGGCTCCCCTTCTCTAAAACAAGTCAACTCAGAATATCATGCCAGGAGTTTAGATGCTCACAAGTCCTTATGAGTTATGATGGCTGGACTATAACAAGTACTTTTATTTAATTTTTACAACAAGAAACTTTTGATAATACAATTGCCCATACTAATCCATCTTCTCTGCCCCGTCCAGCTAATTAGGGGTTCGATGTAGTCACTATTTCCTTCATGATTCAAACAGATCCCAGTATTTCTTTATGCATTCTAGACAACTATTTCTTATCATTAACATTCAAAGATATTTTACCTACCTTCTGCACATAACACCATAATTGAGGCTGATTCTTAAACATTAGTTATATTCAGAATATTATGACAGAGTGATTCATTCAGAGCTTGTTCAAATGAAAAAATTTGTACTCACTCAGTGAAAGAGCACTTAAACATTAAAAGCTTTTAACAGGAATCGCAGAAGCTAGACTGCATAATAATTAATTCAGTGACATCACATACCTTTGATCCAGTGGCCACCAAACCCTTATTCTGCAGCCAATCAGCTCCTCACCATGCTCTCGGACAACCTTATCCGCAGAATCCTGAGAAGATAATAGAGAGGCTTATAAATCTTGAAAGCAAACAACACTAATCAATGCAGAGATGAGCTGGAAGCATGGACATTATGCACTTCAAATTTCTAATTGGTCAAAAGTCTTTTCTCTTCAGTTACAAAGGAAAACTAGATTTTTTTTTGATAAGTACAATGGAAAACTAGTTTCAGCACATAAATAACCTCTTTAACTGTTAACATTCCCTTTAGTGATCACTTATTGAAGGTTGTCTAATATCATTAACCATAAGCCAGCTCTAATAAGTGATAATAAATGTTTACCTCTTTTGATGGCAAATTCTTCCTTTTACGTTGTTCTTTAGAGGCTTTTGGTAAGGTCCTTTTCTTGGTTATTGAAATAGAATCCAATGCCTGCACAACATAATAAATCCAATACTAAAGGGGTAGAACAAATAGTTTATTTAAATCCACATAACTTCCAAATTGAGAACATTCACTTTAGTAATCACTTATTCGAGGTTGTTTGATATCATTAACTATATGCCAGGTCTAATTGATGGTGATAATAAATGTTTACCTCTTCTTGTGATGGCGAGTTCTTCCTTTTATGTTGTTCTTTAGAGGTTTTGGAAAAGTTGTTTTCTTTGGTGATTGAGAGAGAACCCAATGCCTGCACAACTCAATTTATGTACATAGTAAGTCCAAAATTGAGAGGTAGAAAAAACACTTTACTTGAATCCACTTCCAAGACAAGAACATTCACTTTAGTAATCACTTATTGAAGGTTGTCTAATACATTAACTATAAAAGCCAGCTCTAATTAAGGATAACAAATGTTTACCTCTTCTTGTGATGGTGAGTTCTCCTTCTTACGTTGACCTTCAGAGGTATTGGCAAAGTTGCTCTTGTTGGTGATCGAGAGAGAAGCCAATGCCTGCAAAACTCAATTTATGTATTAATAAGTCAAGAACTAAGGGGCACAACAAATACCTTACCAAAATTCACATAACTTTCAAATCATATGCGGCGAATTGAAGCTAACTGTTTATATTTACTACCTCAATTCCTGATTCTTTAACTGATGACCGCTGTCTTCTATCACGATAGCTGGCAGGTAAATTTTTCTTGTCACCTTTTTCATGTTTCTTTTCTAATGCCTCCAAGACAACAAACTCTTCTGAAGCAATCAATTTAGGTTGTGAGACTTTCTTCTTTGTTAAAACTCCACGTAAATTTCTTGCTGAAATTGATGAAATTTGTGCACCATCATTCTGACCTATTATGTCATTTTGCTCCTTTTGGCGTCTTCTTATAGTTATTTTCGGAGTCTTCTCCACACCAGATGACAAGTACAATTCATCGGAGACAGCACATTTAGGTGAACGGTTACTTCTCTTTTTAGTATCTTTCCCATAATCCTTCCAGCGAATACAGGCTTTTGATCTTCTTTCTCCACTTAACCAAACATGATCATATCCTTCCTCTGGCTTCTTCAAAAAATTAGGTTTCCAACCTCTTTTCTTTGAAGCTTGAGTAGCTTCTGAATCTTGATCTTTTTCGGGTGCATGTATGAAACCTAAGTTTTCAGGTCGAGAATTGGTCCTTGAATCTGTATTTTTCTGCTGCTTTGTTGCATCTCCACATTGTGATCCTTTCAAAGATGTATCCATCTCTGGAACGACGACATCTTCCTTATGCTCAGGGTCATATTTCCCCAGCAAGTCAGATGGTTGATCTAAGAATGGAGTAACTTTCTCAGGTGCACCATGTGGTGCAAGCTCGTTAGAGTCGTCATTTGTAGGTGACTTGGAAGATCCAGGTATGGATGGACCAACTTTGCTATCATAACCAGCTCCGCAGGTAAGCTCTTTTGAGTCATTATTGACCGGTGTCTTCAAGGAATCCTCTGCAGATCGCTCAAATAAGACAACAGTGTCATCAGCTGAAATAACTTTAGAGTCAGCATCTGGAAGACACTTGGAAGTTTCTTCCGTGGATGGACAGGCATCGTCAAAGCAAGCAGCTTTATGATAACGCTCTTCTGGACCATTTTCCACTTGTGATTTTGATGCTCCATCCACAAATTGGTCAATTTCTCCTGGCCTAGAACTAGGGAGAGACTTTTTACCATTCTGACAAGGGCAAAGCGAAGGAACCATTCACATCATTAGTATAAATCCAGAACAAATAACCAAACATGATTTCATCAATACCACATATTTTAACTGAACAATCCTATCAGATAGACCTACCGTAGTTTTACTTTTAGTTGCCTCTCTCCAAATCAATTCAACAACTTCAGAATAATCATCAATGGCAATGCTCAAGGACCTCAGTGCTTCTGGAAGATATGGACAAAGTTTGACAGCACTTATTTGAAGAACACTCTCTCCTAGCATATAGGAGCGAGGTGAAACATTCTGAACCAAAAGACATACTTCATTAAAAATTCAAAATGAAAGATGCATCAAAGATCAATGAATGGAGTTGTAGAGGAGAAGCAATACCTGGTTTTCCTTCTTAACACTACTTATCAGGATGTTCAGAAGCTCCATTGAAATGTCATCACTCTCTATTATCATCATGCTCATTATTTCCTCGATGTCCATGAATACATGATCAGGGTGGTCCGGCCTTAAAATGGGGCAAGATATAAAAACCCGTTGTCAGCCATTTCCAGAAAAAAGAATGGCATGAGGAACAGGTAGTCTTTGAACTTCATAAATAATCTGGTAGTTTTTGACATGCTATGTACCTTAGCATATAAGTTCATTTATACTGTATCCAATATATGAAGATACAACAGCGAATTCGCATGCATGCTAGAACTCTGTTATACACTCCCTCCTTCCCATTTGTTATAACAGTGTTTGATTGGTACAAAATATATATTCAAACATAACTTATCATTTATTTTGTGACCCTGAGAAAGAAATATCAAATTACTCCCTCCGTCCCAATTCATCCCCTCTTCCTTTAGACAAATTATGAACAAATAACATAATTGGAGATCAAACCTTATGCTATTCAGAAAATGTCGAAACATCTGAACAACCAATGCGTCCAACTCGAGATCCAACATCAGAATGCATGTTCGGTACTTCGCAAGAACTTCGACAATTGAAACAGCCTTTGAATAACCACAACCATCAATGCAAGACAATTTCCCAAATGCCAATACTGAAAGCTCAAAAAATTCCTGTCCAGCAATCGCGCAAGAAACAAAACTGAGAATCTAAATACTATTCATGCATCCAACTAACCAAGTAAATCATAGGTGCATAACTATTACAGAATCTGAACCATCAGTTAAAAGAAAAACAGCTTAGTTAGAAAAGAGAATGGCAACAAGTCTGACTTTATATTGAAGCAAAGAAGGCTATAAGAGTTGTATTTGCCTTAATTATGTGATCATCATAAGGTTGTTCTGGAGCTGTAATTCTCATGATCTCACCGATGCAAGATGCAACTGACACCTTCACATCTATGTCAGGATGCCGTAGAAGTCCATCTGCAGCTAGTGCTTCCCTTGCAGGTTGAAACGCATCTCGCCCCGATGCAGGTGGAACTTGCTCCATCATTGACAGAAGATGCTCTAAATTCTGAAAATTTCATACCAAAACCAAATGGTGAACCAAATCAATTACATTGGAAACGCTTTTCTGTATAACAGATGAAGTCTAAATCATGAGATTTTGCAGAAAATAAAGAAATAAATAAAGTTCCACACTACGTCACAAGGTCAAGCATATCTCTCTCGCTCCATAGTTTTACGTGCTTTTACCATCTGGAAGCTTGATTTTGTCCTTTACACAACAGTAAGTATAAGACTATATAATAGATTACACTGCCAGGAAAAGTGAAAAAGCAATGCCAAATAATCCTACTTTGTGATAAATAATTTAATATAAGCACAAGATAAAAGCTTGGCCAAGTTCCATAACATTAAAAAAGATTCAAAATGGATCATGTTGTATCGGAAACTAAACCTTCTTCGCTAATTTTATGCGAGGAACATGTTGATAACTGTAGATATCCTAGGTCCAGCTGCTATGTTAAACAAACAACGAAGAGTTGGAAAACTTAAGAATCGTTAAACACAGTATAATAATTATTGAAGGATAAGGTATCACATTTGTCTCCTGTTCAAGCCTAAAAACTTCCTTAGGGTGAACACCTAAGCCCACTATCCCAAATCTACACAAGGCAACATGCGATTCAAGCTTACAAGTGAAAGAATGTTCTTGTACTATTTCGATTAGCCAAGTTGGCAACTTTTCTGTATTTGTCCTGTCCAACCACAAAGTTCAAGCATAAATTATTAGGCGTTTAGAGATCTCAAAGCCTTCTATTGAGTTCATACACATCTGATCCCATACACCTTTGGTTTAATTCAGGTAAACCGTAAGATAATTCAAAGATTTTGTTAAACATTGCTGAAATTCCACTTAACTTTTGCTCAAGGAAGAGATATACCCACACGAGGTGGACCATGCCAAGGAGAATCGAGGAAGTCCTAGCTTGTTGGAACAGAGATGGTAACCTTTCAAGACACAAAGAGAGATGGAAGATTGTCCCAGCTTGCATCTGGTGGACAATTCGGAAAGAGAGAAACCAGAGATGTTTGAAGATAACAGAAGTTCCATTCAGAAGCTGAAGATGAATTGTCTAGTCCTATTTTATTTTGGTGTAAACAGGAGTAATTACAAGAAGCTGAGTCTATTTATGAGATTTTAGATTATTTATGATAGTTTAAGACTTAGGAACTCAGGCTTCAACTCTCCTTGTAATTATATAAGACTACACTGCTTTGTGTAATCTCAATTTATTATATATACTAATATATTACCTTCTCAAAAAAAAGAATACCCACATGAAGCGGGGAAAATTAGAGCTAAAGGTGTGAAGCACAAACTTGTCCCAGAGCTGAGATGCAGTCACAAAACTTAAATTGTTTACACCTTGTTTATCACATGACGACTTCATGGACGTGGTCTTCACCAAGCAATCATATAATTCCTACAACAATTCCTACAAAATCAATCAATTATGTCTCAATCCAAACTAGAAGGGGTCAGCTATGCACGAATCCTATGTATACAATCTGCTCTTCACGCCCTATTCAAAACTCACTAGATGTCAACCTACCACATCGCTCCATCTTTATCCAGACTTTGAACCCCCACTATTGCTTTGCAAAGCAAACATAAAATGGAGCTTTTAATTCTTCGAATATCTTTAAAAAGAAATATAATTCTTATTAGGAGATGATCTTTTGCTAGGAGGCTTAACAGAATCTTCACCCAATGAAAACCATCCTCCTCGCCTCCCCCCTCCCCCCTCCCCCAGCGCCCCTTCCCTAAGATTCCAACTGCTTCAATCAATGACTCATAGAGTAAACCATTACCAATTGCCACTACATACACAGAAAAGGATCATTTAATCCTAGGATTAACCAACAATTTTTTACCCGAAACAAATGTCACATCAGTTTAGGAAGGCAGTAATAAAAAATTAAACAAGTTACAATCTCATCACCTTTTATTAAAAAAACAGCAGCGTTGAAGAAACACACATTTGCATAGAAGCATAATTTAAGAAAACGCAGAAGCTCTGATCTTGGTCGGGAATAAAATTGCAAAAAATAAAATAAAAAATACAGTGCCATTTGAAAAGAAAAGGGTCTCACATCAAGTTTCTCCAAAAGCTCCTCCTTAGAAGAAGGGAGATGCTGAAGCAGATCATTCCCAGCTTCAACAAGTCTTTTGTTGCGTTCCTCTTCAGAAAGAGAAGCAAGAGATAAGGCACCCATTCCGTTTTCTCACAGCACATACAGAACAAGAAGAGCACTGCAATTTTGAAACCCAAACGAAATCAAAGGCAAAAACGGAAGTGTAATAGGACCCCAAAAGGTGACGCCAGTACTAAGGACAAGTAAGAGAAAGAGACAGAGTGAAAAGAGGGTTATATGAAAAATGGAAGGCATGCAGCAGAGTCGGAGCACATCTGTCAATTAGTCTTTCAAAACCCACTTACTACATCAGCACCGTTTCAAAAACAAAATTAACTTTTTGTGCTGTTGAGAAGATGTAAAACAACTTCAACGTTTGTGTGAGTAGGACTGAGGTTGTCTTAATCGCATAAATTTTCCTGGTTTGCCCTCTTAAAAAGTTGGGTTTCATTGAAATTTCGCTCCCGAGGGTATAGTAAATACTGAACTTAGATTACAGTAATCTGTACATCTTTTCACTTCTCCTCTGCCCCTTTAGTTGTTTAATTTCATTTTTCCTCCCTAATTTTCCTCGCGCTTCTGCTATGAACAAATACAGCCACAACCAAATATCAAAATGAATTACTATAAGATGATAATAGATAAGAATAACAATAATAATTAGAAGCTATCAGTCATAGATTTTATTCCTTTTCGTTAATGTAGTCTAAATGTCTTAGTGAAACTGCTAGTAATGTTCAAGCTAGCAATTATCATCAACTTTAGGACTTATAGGAGGAGTAATCAAAGAAGAACACCAGATTCTATTCTGTAGTCTTTCACTGGATATCAGAAATACAGATATCGGTTCTTGCATATGGATTTAGTACTGGAAATTTGGAATGCAGTGGTTGTCCATGTCATCGAAACCATTACTCCATTTGAAATAAAATAATATGCGAGTAAAATGAGAAACAGAACCAAAAAACAAACCATACTTACTAAGGACTCGTTTGGTAAGTGGGATAAATACTAATTGATCCCATAACTAAATTTAAGAGTTTATCTCATATTTGCTTGGTAAAAAAGTACAGTATAATTAATCCGAGATTAATTATGTTAGAATTATAGTGTTTTTTTATTCCCGTGGAAAGATAGAATAACTAATTCTGGGATAACTTATCGGAATAATTTACAACCAGACGACCAAACAACAACAACAACTACCCATTATAGTCCCACGAGGCCTGGGAGGGTAATATGTACGCAGGCCTTACCCCTACCCGATAGGACAGAAAGACTGTTTCCAATCAACCTCGACCAACATATTACAACCAGACGACCCCTGAAAGTTATTCCATAGGGAAAAATGAGTAAACCAATTCTGTCGCCACCTGGAACATAGGAGGACCCCACTAATTAAAAGGTCTAAAAAGGTTACGGAACAGAGCCTCGGGTCCTGTTCAAGACAATTTTAGGGAGGCGGGTCTAATCAAAACAAAACCGCTGCTTAAAGTTTAATATGCACAAAACTATTTTTAAAATACATACACATATAGTACTAATAAACTTACTGATAGAGGTCGCACAATATTTCACTCACCAATATATATATACTTTATATATATACACACATCAGTTGCCTTCTTGTAAACAATGTTTCCACGAACAGGTGGGAAGACCAATCAATGAATCAATTTCTCGACAAACTATTTTTGAGGCATTCACCAGCTTTTCAGCCTCTCCAATTCGTTGGGGTGCCATATCAAACTCAGCTTGCCTGTGTTCCATCTCTCTAGAGGCTATCCGCTTAATGATCGTGTTGTTATCATCCCATGCTTCATAGAAATAGAAGACATTTCGTCAAACTTGGCAGCCCCTGCATCTAAGATCTCTTCTATACTGTTGTAGACACTCACCACACTATGACATATGACCTTGATCAAGGAAGGTCTCGTGGATTAGGACTTGAATGGACAGTTTACTGGAGAACCAAATGTAGGAGTATCTTGTAAAGATGGCCTCAGACACAGGTGCAGTGCCGGCCTTAATCGTGTAGCGACAGCGTTTAGACATGGCATCTCGGTATCTGGTTCGAAGAGTCCCTAGCATATCAATGGGTCTGCAGATCAACAGATTATTAGAAATAATTAGTCCCGAGATATAAGATCCTATACTGAATATGAAGGTAGCTTTACGAGTAAATAGATTAGAACTATCCTCTTTATATCAGTCAATTACCTGCTTTGTCCAATCTAGCATATACAAAGTAGTAATAGAAAAAGAAAGCTTTAAATTTGACATCGCTGAGGTAATGATGTAATTTCTTTATAGCCTCTATTTAGCACATTACTGAGAGTAAAATCCACTCTTATGCCAATATTGATCACAATTCCTATACTTTTCAGCATAACACATCTTTGTCCTGCAAAGACAATCAAGAAAACCTTAAGCTGAAAAACTTTAACCTTCTCTACAAAAGGCAAACTTGTACATATGAGAGTTCAACAAAGCCCAGTGTAGAAACTCACATAGAACACCAGACTCCAGATCTCTTCTTCTTTAAATGCAGAGCAAAAAAGAAGGGAGCGTTTCCTGAAGTTAGACAAAGAAAGTCAATGAATGATAAGAACGTCATGAACAAGTCACTTTAGATATCAATAAAACTAGCTAAAGTATGAAATCTGCAACAAAAGGTACTCCTTAGCTACTAACCTATACCACGATGTTTGTCCGGTTGAGTCATTCTTGTTGCACAGTAATTGTGGCGATTAATTGATGGCAATAATTCCATCAAAGTAAAACATACAACTAATTAGCTGCATGAAAACTACATCAACAGAACCAATACCGTGCATTAGAAGTTGTGCAAATCTTCAATATCAACTGAAAATCTTCAGTTATCTTCCTGTCGTTCTTTAGATTACACGAAATATCATCGCAACATGGAATTATGCAATACAGAGGATATCATGATCGTAAGCGTTCTTTGATTAATTAATTAGGAACTCTATTAGTGGTTGCCCTGCTCGACATTACAATATAGTCAGCCCTTAGTGCGTGATGGTCGCGGAACCCTAGCTGTGACTTGCGAGCAATGGCTAATATACATATTCTCTGGACGAGTAACAAGTAAGAACGATTTAGAGCGTACCTGATATGAAAATGATGAAAGCTTTCCGGAGTAGTGCTTTATATAGAAATCTTTCCAGTCTCCTCACCCAGGTTGGAAAGGATTGAAGGGCGGGAACGCGAGTTAGATCCCTTTCTCACCCACTTTATGCAAATTAATTTTTTAAAGTACACAAATTTTATTTTGTGTCTCTCGTTCCACGTCATCATACTTATGTGAGGTCCTTCGTTACTTCACAAGTAGATTTATGGGTCCCATTTATTTATTTTGAAGATAAAACTAGAAAAAGGCAATTTAAAAGTTATTTATTATGCCTAAGTAAAGTGAAAAATAAATATTGCAACATACTAATTGTTCGACTCAAAATGTTTACAAGCATTTATGAATTCAAAACAATTATTAAAAATAAAGGGCCAATCGTAGCAAGTCGTAACATATCCGAAATTTGATAACGGAAAAGATAATGGGAACATATGTATGGACAACAGAAGATGTTAGTGATCTCTATTCATGATAATGGATTAATCTGCCTCTCTATTGAGAGGTTCAGATCTTTACAATCATGTTTTTGCAGATCTACCGTTATTCTGTATTTTTGGTATTGGGTTCTCACTTTGCATTGTACTCTGTATTTCTTAGAGCCCCATGGGGAGAGAGTCCCACCTCTTTTCTGATGACTGTCTTTGTATTTATAGACATTTGTTGTACCAGTTGACTTTCTTAGAGATCGGGCCCGTGTCAAGGGATTATTTTGGGCGTACCCGGAAAGCGTCGACCCCGGCCAAAACTTCTAGGCGGATGCGGGTAGTACTTCTTGGTCGGGGCGGCCTCACTGCCTGTTACGTTTATAACGGTCGAGAGAAATGATTGATCTAATTGATTATTATAAGGTCAAATTATAGCACATACAGTTAGTCCCTCCGCTTATCATGGTCGCGTCGAGGTAGACCCTGGTAAGCGGATATGATTGATCGAAGAGCTCCCCTTTCCGGGCTTATGGCGCCTTATCACTATTTCCATTTTCATGGAGGATGTACGATCGTGTGTGCGAATATTCGTGGCGAAGGGTAATGGTCGGTGCGCCGTAATTATAGGTTAGGATACATTTCGTCCGTACGGGCTCTAGGACGCGGGGTCTGGTTGCCTCGGCCGATAAGGCATCTGCATGTTCGAGATATTCGAGATGGTAGCCGCGATTTTAGCGCATACTCGCAGGTTTCAATCGTGGTGGTGACGATTTTGGTGAAACTGAACCGTTTTCTAACGGTTGGGATGCGTATTTAATGGCGCATGTCGGTTTCCCGAGGTTTGATTCAAATGCCTATAAGAAGGTTTGAGATGTATGACATTCAACACTCTTTGGTTTACTGGTAGCTCTCATATTTGGTGAATTTTTAAAGAATTCTATTCTTTCTGCGAAACGTTGTCGTTCACTCTCAATTGACTTCATCATTCCCCCTAGTCTTTCCAGTGACCTGAATCAATGGCTGGCTCTTCTTCTAGCGACGGTCTTCCGACGTTGGTACCGGTTGGTCCTCCGGTGATCGAAGGATTGTCTCCGGTACTTACGGGTGGTAGTCGGAATGAAACTGAGAGAATACCCTCAGTAGATGAGATACTCCCGGCGGCGGGAAACTTGGCGGTGGACTTCACCATAGAGGGAGGAGATGACCCTGTGGATGAGGCCCCGTTGATAGGGGAAGTGGGTATGACCCAGCTACGCGAGCAAGGGCTCATCCCTTCTCATGTAGATGTTGTGCTGGCCCGGCCGGAGGAACGGGTCCACACCGATCATGTCGGGTATTGCGTATTCTATTCTTATCCCCTCAGGCTGGGGTTCAGGGTACCCCTCCCCAACCTAGTAGGCTTGGGGTATCAGATTTGAACCTCGTAAACACTTCTGGGCATCTCCTTCATCGCCTCGTTAAAACCCACTCCAAGAAAACCCAATTGGGACAAAACCCGGATGAGGGAAAAAGAGTACGGCTTGGGGGATACCTTTTAGAAATGGAAACGTTTGAGGTGTGAGATGTTCCAGCTATTTTGGAGTATCTTCCCGTTCATGGTTTCTAACTTGAAGGAGCCTTTGTCTGTTGCTGCGATGATTTTGTAGAGTCCATCCCAATTGGTGCCCAGCTTCCCTTCGCTAGGGTCTATGGATGCCAGTGTCTTGGCCTTTAGCACATAGTCGCCTAACTTGAGCGGCCGGCTTTTTGTTCTTTTGTTGTACTATCTCTCGACCTGTTGTTTTTGGACCACTAGCCTGATATGGGCCATTTCTCTCCTTTCTTCGGCCTCATCTAAATCTTGTAGTTGGTTCGCGTCATTCTCCTCTCCACTTGCGTGCGAGTATCTGAGGCTTGGTTCACCGACTTCGACAGGTATGATGGCATCAGTCCCGTAGACTAATGAGTAAGGAGTTTCTCCTATGGAAGATTTGGGGGTGGTCTTGTGTGCCTATAATACCTCTAGCAGCAGCTCGGGCCACAATCCTTTGGCGTCTTCGAGTTTTTCTTCAAAATGTTTAGTATGGTTTTGTTGGGAGACTCTACCTGGACGTTGGCGGCTGGGTGATATGGCGTTGAGAGTGTTCTTTTATTGCGCTATTTATCGAAGAAGTCGATTGTCTTTTGTCCAATGAACTGTCGTCTGTTGTCACATGTTATCTCTTTGGGGATGCCGAAAGGGGCATATGATGTTCTTCTAGATGAAGGATATGACCTCTTACTCGTGGATCTGGGCGTAGGCACCTGCTTCCACCCACTTGGAGAAATAGTCAGTTAAAACTAATAAGAAGCGTATCTTTCCTCGTCCGACAGGTAGTGGTTCGACTATGTCCATTCCCCATTTGATGAAGGGCCATGGAGACGTGACCGAGTGGAGGGGTTCTCCTGGCTGATGTATCATAGGGGCGAACTTTTGATATTTTTCACATTGGCGAACGTATTTTGTCGCGTCTTTTTTCATGGTGGGCCAGTAATATCCGGCCCGTATTAGACATCGCATGAGTGCTTGGTTGCTTGTATGAGCGCCGAAATGACCTTCGTGGACCTCTTCTAACACCGACGTCGTCTGGTTGGGGCCTAGGCACTTAGCCAGAGTCCCTCCAAAAGTACTTTTGTAGAGGTCGTTATTCACCAAACAGTACCTCGCTTCTTGTGTGCGAAGCTTTCTTGCTTCTTTTTTATCGTGTGGTAGGTTTCCATCCTACAAATAGGATATAAATTGATTGCGCCAGTCCCAAGTCAGATGTAGGGAAAGTACCTCGGTGTGGTCGATTGTAGAGTGCAGGAGGGTGACGGTGCTCTTGCCGCGACTAATTTAGCCAATCCGTCTGCTTCAGTGTTGTGTACCCTACGAACTTGTTCAAAGCGACATTCGTCGAATTAGGCCATCAGTTTGTAGATCTCCGCTCGGTATTTTTGCAACCTCTGCTCCTTGACCTGATAAGTCTCGTTGACTTGATTTACCACAAGTTGCGAGTAGCAATGTAGGACCAGTCAGCGAGCCCTGTACCTGATGGCTAATTTTAAACCTACAATGATAGCTTCGTACTCTGTCTCATTGTTAGTCATCTCGGGACATTGTATGGACTGGCGAATGACTTCGCCCGTGGGGACTTCGAGGACGAGTCCCAGTCCTAATCCCGAGGCGTTCCGCATTTGTGGCCCCATCGGTGTGGAGTACCCAAGGGTCGATGTTTGGAGCGGCTTGTAGGGATTCCTTCTCGGCCTCAGGTGAGATTTTGACACTAAAATCGGCCACGAAGGCGGCGAGGACTTGTGACTTAATGGCGGTTCTAGGGATATAGGTGATGTCGTGCTCGCTGAGCTCTATGGCCCACCTGGCGAGATGGCCCGATAGTTCGGGCTTGTGCAGGATGCTTCTCAGAGGGAAAGTGGCCACTACTCAGATGGGATGGCATTGGAAATAGGGTCTTCAGCTTTCTGGAAGCCGTGACCAGTGCCAATGCCAATTACTTGAGGTGTGGGTACAGGGTCTCGACGTCCACCAGGGTTTTGCTAATGTAATAGATAGGTGATTGCGTACCTTTTTCTTCACGGATGAGCACTGCACTGACCGCGACCTCTGATACGGCCAGATATGTCAGTAGGGGTTCACCCGGCTTTGCTTTCGATAGCAATGGTGGCGACGATAGATATGCCTTCAGTTCTTGCAGGGCTTTGACGCATTCGTCATTCCAGTGGAAGTCGTTGTCTTTTCTTAACACACTGAAGAATTTGTGGCATCTATCTGACAATCGGGAGATGAAGCGAGAGAGGGTAGCTATTCGGCCTATTAACTTCTGAACCTGTTTCTTGCTGTTGAGTGATTTGGGTATCGAGGCGATCGCCTTGATCTGGTTGGGGTGGACTTCGATCCCCCTTTGAGATATGAGAAAACCAAGGAACTTTCCTAACGCCACGCCGAAGATGCACTTCTCGGGGTTCAACTTCATTCCATATTTGTTTAATATCTCGAAGGCTTCTCACAAATGGTCGATATGATCCTCCTTCCTTGCTGATTTCACTAGCATGTCGTTGATGTAAACCTCCATGGTTTCCCAAGTTGCTCCTTGAACATCTTGGTGACCAGCCTTTGGTAAGTAGCCCCTGCGTTCTTTAGCCCGAAGGGCATCACTTTGTAACAGTAGGTATCTTGGTGGGTGATGAATGTGGTTTTCTCCTGATCTTCCTCGGCCATTAGTATTTGGTTATAGCCAGAGTATGCGTCTAAGAAACTTAGTAGTTCATGTCCGGCGGTGGCGTCGATTAGTTGGTCGATGTGAGGTAGGGGGAAGGAATCCTTAGGGCAGGCCTTATTTAGGTCGGTGAAGTCCAAGCACATCCTCCATTTCTTGCTCTTCTTTTTTACCATCACTACATTGGCGACCCATTGCGGGTATTTCGACTCCCTCACGGAGTCGTTGGCTAGCAACTCATCCACTTCTTCGCGGACTGCCTCATTGATAGCGGCGTTACATTTTCTCCTGATTTGCTTTACCTACAGATGTAATGGGTCGACATTGAGCCGGTGGGTGGCGATATCTAGCGAGATCCCTGGCATGTCTGCATGGGAAAAAGCAAATGTGTCTGCATGTTTAGTTAAAAATTCATGATACTTACCCGGGTCGGCGAGCCCGTGGCCAATGTATACCTTTTTTTCGGGGTCGTCACGATCTAGTCGGACCGGGTCAAGATCCTCGACTGTAGCTTTGCAGGCTTCCACGACGTCTGGGTCTCTTATGGCATTGGCCGTTGGGTCCCCGACATGGCTGATTGCTATGCATCTGTGCTTGCCCTGTTTAATTGCCGGGTATGGGCGTAGTCTTGAGTTATTTTATAGCACTCTTGTGTTGTGCGCGACTCTCCTTTAATGCTGAATGTGAGCATGAGATTTTTGCCCTATATGAGAATTACTCCCAAAAATTCAAAATAAAATAATTTTTGTTTGTTTGCAATATTTGTGGATTTTGTGTTATTTTTCTCTTTTTGTTTGCGTTTGTGTGTCAACGACTATTTGTTTAAATCAATAAAAATACAAGAATGTTGCATTTATATTTTAGGATATAATTCCGCACTTAGAAGTGTTTAAATTTATTTTTACGAAAATGAAAAAATCATAAAAATATGTAATTTTCTGTATTTTTAGTATTTAATGTCAAAATCATGTGATTTTATTTTAATTAATATTTAATTAGGTCTTTTAATTAATAGTAGAAGTTAATTAATATTTTTATAAGTTAATTTGATTTTGTAATGTAATTTAGAATTTTTATTTTTAATAAATTAGGAATTAAATTTTTAAAAAAAGAGATGAGAAAAGAATTAGAAATCAAGAAGAAAATCGAACTGGGCCAAAACTAGACAAAAAATCCAAGCCCAAACCATTTTTTTTCTACCCGAATCCAGCCCAAAACCCGGAAACCCGGTCTGCCCAGTCCCCCACTTAACCAAAACGACGTCGTTCTCATGTTGATGATCAATCCAAGCCGTTGATCTCATCAGATCAAACGGCGGGGATTCATTCCCCCCGTTAGTATATAATCCTAAAAGCCTACCCACCCACCCCCCAAGCCAAACCCCATCTCTATCATGTCTCTCAGAGACAAATAAATCCCCGCCTCACGCCGCCGTCCTCCGCCTGCCTGAATTTGCCTACGGCGGCGGACGGTGGCCAAATGCCTCCAAACTTACACCCTTGAACCCCCAAGACACCCCCAATCCAAATCCATGCACCTCATACCTCGAATCAATCTGGAACTTCTCGAATCTTCATTTGAAGATTCGAGTCGAACTTGAACCAACCCCAAATTCATGCCAAGCCTTCCCCTAGCCTCCCTCACACCCAAACCAGTCTTGGTTTGGTTCAAATCCAACCAGAAACCCATAAGCCCCAATTTGGCCGTATGAACCCTAAAAAATCCGAACTTGGGTTTTTGTTCAAATTTAAAATGAATTGAGGTCTAATAGACCTTAATTGGGATGTTTTCATTTGAAAACATTTCAATTAAGGTCCGTTCGACTCAAAGAATCCAAATTCAAGTCCAGTTGGTCCAGTTTCGTTTTGATTCTGATCTTTCTCACTATGGAGGTATGGCTTTATCTCTTTTTCTTTCTTTATCTATTCTGTTTGTTTGTTTCAATGGTTTTGATTATTTGATTCATCATGTCCAGTTAGTTTTTTCCTCTTCTCAAATGACCGTTTATTTGGTCGATTCTCTCTGTTTGTTGATTAATAGCACGTATTATAGACTACAGGATAAATTCGAAATGTGGTTGAATAGTTAGTTCCCCACTTCTATTAGTACAACTTGAATCGCATGTATGTTTCTCGAATCATGTTAGTGTACTACTAATTGTGTGTGTCACAAACTAATAACTGACTATTTTGAATGTCATCGATTAGTCGTATAGGGATATGGTTAGAATAGTAGAACAATGTAGCAGTGATGCACTGATTAATTCCATCCGGAATCACTACTGACTGGAAATCTGCATTGGCTTGGTGGTTTAAATTGAATTTGAATTTGAACTATTTGAACTAAATGGAAGCCATGTGATAATCAGGCATGCCTGATTCAGCCTGTTATTTTTGATATAGTTTAATAATAGTTTTATAAGGAAAAGAGGTTGTCAGGGAATATAATGGTCAATAATTAGTTCTTTAATGCTGTTGAGTGTTTTTAAAGGCTGGAAATTAGAACAAAACATGGGGGGATTGATTAAAAAGTTAAAGGGGAGCACGTGCAAGGCAATAGAGGGAGAAAACTCAAAATATTTGAAGGTGAAAGGGTCTGTGGTTGTCTATAAAAGGGAGAAGAGAGTACTGGTTTATGGACTGAAAAAAATACACTTGAAAACAGACTTTCAAACACACAAAGACATTATGAGAATTTTAAACATAGAGAAAATAGAGAAAAATAGGGTAGTCTTTTTGATAGCATCTCTTGAGAGTTTACTCATTTGAAGATGAGTTTTGAGACCAAAAAATACATAATACATTGGGTCTTACTATTCCATTAGGCCCTTGGATTGAATTCGAGTGTGTTGTGTGATTCTGATAATTGTTGGTCCATCTCTAGTTTAAGTTCAACTTCATTCGAATCTATTGATAGTTGTTTGTTGCTGTTTGGTTTTCAATTGAATCAGAGCTGATCGTTGAAAGTAAATTCTGGAGGAAATTGTTCTTGCTGATTGGTTTAAGCGTGGTCTACTGCTGTCGTATTGTTGTGTTACTGTTTGTTGCTGACCTTCATCTTTCCTTCTTCCTGCATTGTTCACATCTAGGTACACATTTTTTAGATCCCAGGCTTATAGAAGTGAAATAAATGCTGTTTGAGCTGTTCTTCTGAAGTTTTGTTTCATTTCTGTTTCGTTTTCTTTTGTTTCATGTAAAATGATTATACTATGTGCTGTTTGTTAATTAGAACAACTTTGAATTGTATAATTGGGACTTCTAGAGATAACTATTATTCATTAGCATAATGTAGTATCATATAGTGTTATTATGACTTTAAATGTTACCTTTTAGGTTGATTGAAACTGAACGCACAATCTCATGTACAATTAGCAGAACATACTTCAATTTGATAGTAAAGGTATTAGAGGAAGCTTGTCCATTCAAAATAAGTAGCGAAGACATTACAGCCTGAATCTTAGGCCCAAAAGCAGCTTATAAGCTCCACAGTTGAGCTTTTACCAACATATTTGTGCTGAAATTTAAAAGTAAAAGTGCATTTACACATTTAAGAAACACTTTAAAAAATTATCAATCACACATTTGAATCGGGTAGGTAGTTAGCATAGATCATGTAATGAGTTGAATTGATCTTTGATCTTCTAAGCTACTGATTGGAAGTTGAGTTCGAATTGCGTTGAAGATTTAGTAGGATAAGTTTGATATCTTTTAATTTTCTCTTTAATATCATTTAGTCAATTGTAAACTGCATATGGGATTTCTGCCAGATTTGAATAAATTAGGCATCCGATTATATGATAATTAATTATAACACTTGATCTCGAAATACATATGATTTTCCTAGTAATTAACTAGTTGATAAATAATTAATCCAAAAGTAATCAACATATTTTTAAAGGCATAGAACCTCAGGGCTTTGATAAATGGCCCTAATGCCCGTATATGTGGTCCTGGCCCATTTATGATATGCGGGGACCAACTCAGGTTCGCTGGGCATTTGGAAGCCCACTTGTGATCTAACTCAGGGAGAGTTTAAGTTTGCAGAGAATGTTACTCTTATATTTTTCTTAGCGATTCATTATCTATGTCAATTTAAATTATTTTCGCTTTAATATAAGTAATCAAATGAGAAATGTAGTTATTTATGTTGGCCCTTTTTTTTAAATATGAGATGAGCCTCCTCATTCCAAATACACAATTACGGGGCCCTCAAATAACTGGTTACATAAAAGACTTAGAATCCCGAAGGACCGTTTATCGAATTTCATGGTCTTTCCCAAGTTAATAAGACGTAGATGCGCTAGGCGCGAATTATAATAATATACTTTCTCAAGTACGGGTGCACATTTATGTGACCCAAATCTAAATCTCAACGAAGTCGAAATGTATTAAAGGCCACGGGCGTACTGGTACGACATGGTCCGAGATACATTTTTACGATGTTGCAATTCTTGTAAAATAATATCAAAAGCGGTTAAGGGTTAAGCTTTGCACATACGTTAAAGCATGGTATAAAATAGATAAATAAGCCAAATATGACAGTTGAGCGACCGTGCTAGAACCATGGAACTCGAGAATGCCTAATACCTTCTCCTGGGTTAACATAATTCCTTATCCGGGTTTCTGGTTTGCGGACTATTAAATAGAGTCATTTTTTCCTCGATTCGGGATTCAACCGGTGAGTTGGGATACCATCAATCTCCCAAGTGGCGACTCTGAATTAATTAAATAAATCTCGTTTCGATTGTCATTTAATTGGAAAAATCTCCATTCGCACCCTCGCGGGTTCGCGGAAAAAGGAGGTGTGACACTGAATATTCCCCATGGGGTAGGGAATTTGACCACTTGGTATAAGCTCGAGGGGAACGCTCGCATGGCATGTATCCATGGGCGCCCGGTGATAACATTGTATGCTATCTCCTGGTTCATCACATAGAAGGTAGTTTCCAGGGTGACTCCCCATGCGAGGACGGGTAGGGTCACTTCTACTGATATGCGCTCCACTGCATTGTTAAAACCAGTTAGAGTTATGCAGCGGGGAGTTATCCTATCCTCGAGTCCCATCTGTGAGAGGACTCTTGGATAGATGATGCAGGCACTGCGTCCGTCATCGATCATGACTCTTCTGACATCAGTATCGATGATACGTAAAGTAATAACTAAATCATCATAATGAGGGAAACACAAACGTCGACGTCATACTTATCGAAGGTGATACTTTCTTCGAGGTCATCGTACCGTTCGTGAGAGATGGTCCTCTTTAGTCTGTGCGTGTTGGCGAATTTGACGTGATTAATGGCGATGTCGTTCCCTTCTCCGACGATCATGATTACCGTACGTGTTAGAGATGGTGATTTTGGAGGTCCACGGGAGTTCTCTCATCCGCGTGCAAAATTGGCTTTCCCTTTGTCGCTGAGTAGCTCCTTCAGGTACCCCTGGTTTAGCATCATGATGACTTCTTATCGTAGGCCGATGTAGTGGTCCTATGCCCTCGTTCCTGGTGGAACTCACACAGGACGTTTGATTTCTCTTGTGGCGGAGTCTGATTTCATCTTTTGGGGCCACTGCACCTTGGTGCCGAGCTTCTCTAGTGCATACACTATTTCTGAAGGAGGGACACAGAAGTTATGCGAAGAAAGTAAAGGGGGCGTACCTCGTTCATTCCTGAGTGGGGAGAGGTGGAGTTGCAGAGCATCCGTATGGCAAGGGGGTGGAAGTGGGGACCTCATGTAAGGTTGGTTTCGCTCTTTACTGGGACGAGAGGAAAGTTCTAGGCGGCTAGCCATCGGGTCAATCCATTGAGATCCTCCTCGTCTGCCCGTACCTCGGCGCAGTACGTATTATGAATCTCGTCCCAGGTTGTGGGGGATACTTCATGAGCCGGCTTAGCAGTTTTTTGGTAGCTCTGGAGCTGTCTCTGCTGAGTCCGTTCTGGAAGACCGCTACCGCCATGCCTTCTGACACGTTCGGTAGGCTCATTCTTACCCTATTGAACCTGGTGAGGAAGTCTCTAAGTCCCTCGCCCGTGGTATGTTTGACGGCGAAGATGTCGTTTACCCTTGCTTCTGCCTTTTTTGCGCTGGCATGTGCTGTGACGAACTTATCCGCCATCTCTTCGAAGGTTGAGATTGCTTTGGCGGGTAGTTGGGAATACCAGGTCAAGGCACCCCCGGTCAGTGTTTCACCGAACTTTTTCAGCAGCACTGATGGTACCTGTTCTTTGGATAAGTCGTTACCTTTTTACGGCGGTGACATAGTGGATGAGATGATCATCAGGATCGGTGGTTCCGTCGTACACCTTCAGGCAGGGGCATCTTGAAGGTCTTCGGGATGGTGTAGGGTGCAGCTTCTTCGGAGTAGGGTTGTTTTATAAACCTTCCTACATCCCGTTTGGGTAGTAGTTTAGGTGCTCCGGGGATCTTGTCAACCCTATCTTGGTGCTCCTTCATTTGGTCACGGGGGGCCTAATTTTCGCTTTCCATTTCCTCCATCTTCCTAAGGATGAAGGCCAACGTGTCATCGTGTGTTTGTGTTTCGACGGGCTGGCCGTTGCTTCGTCTTCCTTCTTATTCATTTGTTGCGGCGATATTGCTTGTTGTTGGTGCTGCATTCTCGTAGCCTCATGGTGGTTTTTCCACTAAGCTGCTGAGGGTGCTGGTCAGCCATTCCTCCAGTAGCTTCTTGACTGCTGGGGGTGCTTCTCTTGAAGTGAAGATGTCTCTTTCCTGCGTGGTTGCAAGGTTCCCGAATGGGGGAGGTGAGGCTTCTGCCTCGGGTGTGACACCAGGGGTAGCGTTGATGGCAGCGCTACCACCGGCCTCGTTCATGGAACTCCGGGCTTCTACCATATCTTTGGATTGAGTGTCGTTTTCGGCCATTTCCGGGCTTTTTTCGATGATCGGATCTTGTGGATGTATACTACGAGTTTGATTCTTGAAATCCCCCACAGACGGCGCCAAATTGTTTCACCCAAAAGCTATTGGTTGCTTTATGAGTTAGGGACAATAAAAGATTATATAAAGGGTAAATCAGAATGAGAAGTAATATATCTTAAAGATCGATCTTTGGATTCGTATATATGTTGCCCTTGTAAGATTGCGGGGGATCTTAATGAAATATTTGAGCAAGTTAGCAATAAAGAGATAAAGTAGAGAGAAAATGATAGATCAAGAGAGAGAGTTGTATTATTATTGACTAATAACACTTGTTTTACAAATGAGGGGGACCCTTCCTTATATAGAAGGATGACCCCCTCACCAACACATTACATCGTCCCAAAGCTATTACTATTACAACGAAGATATAGGGGAGGGGGAGTCGGGACGTCTGCTCGGGCGAGCCCGCTGATACGCCACTACAGTCGAGGGCGTAACCTTTTCATTGTACGAACACGAAAGAGGGTGTCCTCTAGCGTTTACGGCCGCGTAAGGATACGTGCTCGACCCATATTACATCCGAATCGGCTGTATGTGTATATATACTCGATCCATCTTACATTCGATTCGACCCATACAATATTCTTAAAACTTCTTAAACTAAGAACTAAATATAAACCATGGCCTAAAAAAGGCTATTTGAGAGAATTAGCCCTTATGTGGTTATGAAAATTTCCCTATACGACGGTCCGTATGGACCGGTTCAGTTAGTCTTCACGGACACGTAGAGAGCAACCTGCTCTTCCAACCAAAACCGGCCAAGTCATCAAAATTCCACGTGGAGAAAAACGATTTGCTCGGGCTGCTCCTCCAACGTGGCATCCCAACACTAAAAAAGACGACTCCATCAGCCCAAGCGCACAAACCCATAAACATCGTCGGAGATTAGGAGGAAAATACAAATCCGCTTGAAATTTCATTTCAACTCATAATCGGAACATCGTCGGAGCTCCACCGGGCATCCGCAAAAGAGCTTCATCGTGGCTCCCTCAGGCCAACAACAACAACACCAGCATCAAACTCTTACTCGAAGGAAATCAGCACCGCCGTCGACTTTGAATCAAGCCGTAGCATCTGGCCCGAGGCGAATAGTGCTCAAAGAGTCCTTAGGTCAAACCACCGAATCGGATCTCGATCTTCCTTTTTGGCAAAGAACCTGGTTCATAGTATTGCTACTTCTAATGGCAATTTCCTTCTTTGCCCTCGCCATCTTCCTTTTTCTCACCCTCGACTCCGATTACACAGCCTCGCCGGTTTCCGCTGCCTCTGAAGGCGTCCAGGTAATCAAATATTCTTGACTATGCTATTATCCTTCATATGAAGCGCAATATGTATTTAAATTTGTTCTGAATGATATAATTTAATTTAGGTCATCAAAAAGACATTGCTCTAATTTAGGTTTTAATTTATAGCTTGTGGTATGCGGTTTCGTCATTTGTCTTAGGTGTTGGAATATTAGGCGTGATCTAAGTTTAAGATTACCTAATGATAATATGCAGTATTTATGTTTTGATTGTACAAACGATGTTGATTATGTTTTCGTAGATTACATATGGATCCACGATTAAGTTGATGCACGAGAGGACAAAATTTCGGTTGCATTCACATGATGTGCCATATGGTTCAGGCAGTGGGCAGCAGTCGGTCACTGGATTTCCTGGTGTAGAAGATGCTAACAGCTACTGGGTATGTTAGATGATTGTCTTAACTCTTGAAGTGCTATCTTCTTTCATTTTACTTCAACACGTGTTATAACATCATTAGATTTGATTGTTCTAATTGATCTGTGATCTCTCACCAGATTGTTAGGAGTACCGACTCATCGAAGCAAGGTGATCCTATTAAGAGCGGAAGCATCATCAGGCTGCAACATATGAAGACCAGGAGATGGTTGCACAGCCATTTGCATGCATCTCCCATTTCAGGGAATATGGAGGTTGGTAGACTGGTTTATTTCTCTTTATCAGTTACATGATACTTCGTCCATCTGGTATGTAGATAGCATGTTTTTGAATCGTAGTTAATCCATGAACCTTCTTAAATTTTGGAGTTATATTTTGGGGTATAAGAAGCAACCATGGACGACATTAGCTATGGTTTTCATATTCATCTGGCACTTGGTGCTCAAATTATTTACATTGAAGAGGAAATACCAGAAAGTTGTTATTCTTTTATATATGAGCATAGCATATATGAGGTTTGATTCATGCTCAGAATTCTACCTGCATTTGTCCTTAGTTTTAGCGATTTGGATTCATCAATAGATAGAATATGCCATTTCACCGTTATGGAGAAAAGAATACTAAGATAGAAGGTGCTTCCATAACCAAAATGGAGAATGCCCTGGACTAACGGAACTATCAGAGTAACAAAAAGTCATCAGCAGATGAATTCTCATTTTGATGCAGCGTAATTAAGATTATGCCGTCATGATTATTTCAACATCTAGTTTTTGAAAGAAAATTTTCTCGACATTGTTGCATGTAGCCATTTATCAGAAACTCCCATCATGAAACCTTCCTTGTCTTTGGTTTATGTTGGTATAATGCCCATATATTGTTTATTTGCATGGGTTCTGTGTTGTGAGTTATGACACTAGGTATATCGTACTCTAGTGAACATCCAAAGGTGACAATTATTTCCCACTACGTTGGTCCCTAACACATATTGGAAACAGAAAAGGATCTAATATGTCCATCTACTATGATAAATTGTTTAAAGTTGGCCCCCGTTATACAATCGGACCATAAAACTCCTTGCCGTCTTACTATCCACACACATAGTAAGACATTAAGGAGTTTTATGGTCCGATAGTATAACAAGGGGGCAACTTTAAACAATTTATAATAGTATAGGGACATATCATACCCTTTTCCGTATTTGGAAAATATGCATTTTTGTTCCTCCTTGGTAACATCACCAAATGAATGTATTACATTTTCTGTTTGATGAATGACCAAATTGATAGATTACATTCAGATGGTGTTAACACTAATATTAGGTTTGCCATTATGCAAATGTGTTCATAAGTCTGTCTGTGTATGGTTATAGCTTCTAACTTACCAAAACTACATACGTATTTGGGGAAAAAATAGTTGTAGTCGGTTATCCTTGTAAAGTAAATTTGAAGCTTAGTTGCTTATCAAAAATAAAAAAATAAGATTTGGCATCTCAGTTCACGGTGAAATAAAATTTGCTCTCATGGTGAGTTAAGTAAAGATTAAAATGTCATTTTGAAGGATGCTAACAATTCTAGGTTCATTTGATCAATATCATTGAAGGCCACGGCCGTAGAAAAAATCATGCTACAATTTTCCAATAAAAATGAGGAATTTTGGTTCACACA
This sequence comes from Nicotiana noctiflora, assembly GCA_032618575.1. Classification (NCBI taxonomy): domain Eukaryota; kingdom Viridiplantae; phylum Streptophyta; class Magnoliopsida; order Solanales; family Solanaceae; genus Nicotiana; species Nicotiana noctiflora. The sequence continues at coordinate 47,779 of JASVEL010005922.1, forward strand.
AGGGGCTGATGATAGCTGCAAGCAAAGGACAGTATGGTTATGTTCTCTTGCTTTTTTTGGGTAGGGGGTGGGGTGGGGTGGGGTTGGCAGTACTACTATGATTTAAGACCCCCCTTTGATGCTCCCTATTTAGTCACATTAGCTGTAGTTTCTGTATTTAGTCACATCCTTTTTGTTGTATGTTTTGATATCAGTAACTGCTATCGATAACTGTTACCATCTCAAAAAAAAAAAAAACTGCCATTGGATGTTAGTTTCTATGATGTTTTCCAGCTGAAAGTAATTGGTGGAATTTTGCAGGTGAGCTGTTTCGGTGATGACAATGAATCTGATACTGGGGACTATTGGAAGTAAGGCTGGTTCAGTCTTTTGGATTCAGTCTGACATTGTTGCCTCCTCCATCTTTTACTGACCACCACCACCTCTTTGTTTGATCTGTTTCTTCTTTCTCCCTTTGCTAGACTTGAAATTGAGGGCAGTGGTAAAACTTGGAGGCAAGACCAAAGAATCAGGCTTCAACACATGGACACTGCAGGTTATCTTCACAGTCATGACAAGAAATACACCCGAATTGCTGGGGGTCAGCAAGAGGTGAGCTCAACATTGTTCTGGCATCCTGAGAGTTATGTATTTCATAGTTAACCTGTCTAGTATTTTTCTTCTGCTGCATTGATAACCTTAAAATCTCCATATATGCAGGTTTGCGGTGTGAAGGAAAAACGTCCAGATAATGTTTGGTTGGCAGCAGAGGGTGTCTACTTCCCAGTTAGTGAAAGCAAGTAAAAATTGTTGATGGCATGAGTCCCCTCTGGATCGCTTACAATTTTCTTCCCCCTTTCGTCTCATATGGGAGATGGCTCTGAGTACCGCATCTTTGTTCATTGTCATCATCAATTAATAGAAGCATTTTCTAACAGCATGTTAGCTGAATTTTATCGGTAGAGGCAGGCTAATTACAAGTGTACTAAATCTTTACAATAGTACTTTGTGCTTTTCTTGTTAGCAAAGTTGCTGTTGCAAATAGTAACAATTGAGTGACAATTCCTCCCTTCTCGATCTGGGATAAATAATTAGAAAGAGTTAAATGTAAAACCTATATATCCTTATACCTTGGACGCTTCAGAATTATTAAATTTGTGGTAATGATTCTAGCTTTTCAAGTAGTTAGGAAGGCTAGTTATATGAACTAAGAATACAGACGCCTATATTTATCTAAAAAGAAGCAAGCACGTCATGGGAGATAAAAGATGGTTACTCGGATGTTCAAAAGGACCAAGCTCCTTTAGAGAGTGGATACTATTAATACTTTTTAAGAAGATTGAGTTATTACGATGGTTGGAATTTTGTTGGTGTAGGAAACAAATAAAAAGGTAACTGCTGGAATCTGTATGTACGATCCGGAGATGAAATGAGTCAATTCTAATTGCTTTAAGGGACCTGGGAAAAGGCACCTTTGGCTGAAAGGGTAACTGCAACGAATTGGGGATCAACCATTAGTCAACTTAAGAAAAGAATTCAGTCACAAGTTTTATGTTGAAGATACTTGTCATGCATTCATGGTCTGGGGTCGAATTTATTGGGTCCGGCTGACAGATCCACATTGAACAACATGTAAACTCCAGCTACAAACATGTAAACTCCAGCTATATCCTTTTCAGTGTAGTTCATCCCATCTGGAAAATAACATGTAAACTCCAGCTACAAACAAAGCATCTCAGATAGAGAGAAAACAAGTAGAGAGGCACCATTCATAGTCATGAAATTTGTTGCAAATAATTGGCTGATGACTTTAGCTCTCACTCAGGGATAGTGCACAAACTACTGATTAAAATTGGTGTCTGATTCACGAACAACTCTTAGCATTAAGTTTCTGTCAAATTCTAATTGCAGAAACCATACAGGCTAAAGCTTTAGAGAAGCAAGGTTTTTGTAATCATGAAAGCTATCAGTATTAGAGCACGACTTTGAGTTCATTCATGTACCTGCAAACAACATAAGCATATCAAATTTACATAACTAGTAACCGTGAGTCTGAATTTTACACTAATTAATTTTTCATAAAAAACTACACTGGATTGGGAAAAAGTGAAGAAACGTAAATTAAGGAAATAAGTGTTATAGTAGAGATGAATATAGGGAGGAGCACTCGATGAAGAGGTTCTTGGAGTAGTCTTTGTGAGCTACAGAAAATTGGATACGATTGACAAATACCAAACGTTTACTATCTTCGGGCGACATTATGCTAACTAATTTTTGTGTTCTCTAAAATTGTTTGTTTGAAGTTTGAAATGTTCTCTCAAACTTTTTAGGAATATGTACATAAAGGTTATTTTGTAAAAACAATTAGAATTCTTTTTTTATTACATAATTGGACACTTATTTTGAACCAAAGTAAAAAAAATAAATTGAACACTTATTTTGAATCGGAGTGAGTACTATCTTTTTTCCTCCTAACTAAATTATTTATGCTAATCAAGTTGAAACCTCATATGAGTCTATGATGTTGTCTGCTAGGACTGCGTTACATGTCCTCAATGACCAAGGTGGTCGGGCCATGGCTAATTTTATACGATATTTGCATCTCTTACTCGTAATATATATTATGTAATTTTATCCACCAAATTATAGACAAAATTAGGAAAAAATTACTATTTAAACTTGAATTTTTATGATTCTATCAACTTTATTGACCATTAGACCACACCCTTAAGTATAACCTTTCATTTACTACTTTTTAATCTTTCTCTTTAATGACTTTTGGATTATAAATTTTGGTTCATCATTGTGACGTATAAAGAGGAGGAACAAGAGCACACTTTCTTTATTGGAAGAAAAACATTTTCACGAAAATCCCCTTCTATAATTAGCTTTACAAATTGACTAGTCTTCCTCCTCTTTACAGCCAAAATGCTTAATGTGTAAATTAAATTGTATACACAGCGTTTAAAACATGTAATATTTCCATTTTATTTTTAGCTAAAGTTAAAAGAGTTCTCTTTCTACTATAGCGTTTAAGACGTGTGGTTAATATTACAGTATTGTTTATTTTTAGTAAATTCCCACATTTCACCCTTTTCTCTTCCTCCTACATAAAACCACATTTCATACTCTTCATCCCTCCACAACCCCAAAAGAATCAAAAGCCCAAAAAATAAAAATAAAAAATAAAAAATAAACAAAAACCCTTAAAAATATATATGTACGAGGAAAAAAAAAGAACTATAAATGCAGCCAACCAAGTGACCAACAAGTTGCCCCCCAATTATTACCGTAACAAACAAAGTTACTCCAATTTTTTATTCCCACAAAATATTCCAATATAGAAAAATCCAAATAATTTAGTTCTTAAAAACATTTATATATTTGTTTGTTTTTGGAGCAGTGAGGAGGTGGACAAGAAGGGAGGGCCCCATTCTCGTTCGCCCCAAAGGCTCATCTCTTTTTCTCCCTCTAGACTCTAGAATAACAAAAATCCAAAAAAAATAAAAAAAGAAAAACTCCAAAAAAAAAAAAAAATCGATTTTGCCCTAATATTCATATTCTTATTCCTCTTCGCCGCCTCATATTGTTCCTGTTCAAACCCTAATCTTACAAATCGCTCTCTCCACACTTACAAATTTATTTGTATATATTTCGGTGTTGTTGTTTCATTTTCAATCATCGATTCATGGTTGAAAGTTTGAATCTTTATTTATTGAAAGGTAATTATTTTTTTTTTTTAAAAATCGATATTTTATGTGAAAATTTATGTTCGCGCTGGGCTAATTTAGTTAATTGTCACTTTGTTTCTTGCAGATCTGATTTTGGTTTGAGACTTTCAAAGGCATCCGTTTTTATTCCGGCGATTGTATGGTCGGAATTGGAAGCGTTAATTTATCATTTGACTGAAAGTAAAATCTTCGGCGAAAATGTCGATTTTGCCGAAAAATGATTCGATTCACATCCGAGAGGTTTGGATTGACAATCTGGAGGAAGAATTCGCGTTAATCCGCGAAGTTGTTGATGAATTTCCATACATTGCAATGGATACGGAGTTTCCCGGTGTCGTAATCCGGCCGGTCGGGAATTTTAAAAATAGTTACGATTATCATTACCAAACCCTAAAGGATAACGTGGATATGTTGAAATTGATTCAGTTAGGGCTGACATTTTCGGATGAAAAGGGCAACTTGCCCAAGTGTGGGGCAGACAAGTACTGCATCTGGCAATTCAATTTCCGCGAATTCAACCCTAACGAGGATGTTTTCGCCAATGATTCGATTGAGTTGTTGCGCCAGAGTGGCATTGATTTTACCAAGAACATTGAAAAGGGTATTGATGCCAAGCGCTTTGGGGAGCTCTTGATGTCGTCAGGGATTGTGCTGAATGATAATGTGTATTGGGTTACTTTTCATAGTGGCTATGATTTCGGGTACCTGTTGAAGCTGTTGACTTGCCAGGATTTGCCTGATACACAAGCGGATTTCTTTACCTTGATGAATGTGTACTTTCCAGTCATTTTCGACATCAAGCACTTGATGAAGTTCTGTAATAGCCTTCATGGTGGATTGAACAAACTCGCGGAGCTCTTGGAGGTTGAGAGGGTTGGTGTTTGTCATCAGGCGGGTTCAGATAGCTTGCTCACAGCTTGTACCTTTAGGAAGTTGAAAGAAAACTTCTTCAGTTGTTCACTGGAGAAGTATGCAGGTGTCTTGTATGGTCTAGGTGTTGAGAATGGGCAGAACAATACCCATTGAAGAAAAAAAATTAAAAATAAAAATATGAAAAAAGATAGATATGTATTACTTGTGTGTGCTGTATGATGCCACACTTCCAATGTATACTTTTGGTAAAAAGGTTTGTGGTTATTTATGATATCCACCGTATTTTGGCTTAATACATCTTTTTTCTTCCTTCCTTTTTACTGCTATTAATTTCAATGTGGACATGTTTAGATTTGTCAATGGTGTCATTTCTGTGCGAATGCTAATTGTTTTGCTCCAGGTATAAGAAAGATGTAATTTTGAAGCTTGCATATGTGGGCATTAGCTAGTAGTTTCCAGGTTCGTTCTGATTTTCCCCTCTGCTTTTTGTCGAGCTATGGGAAAGCGAGCATATGCAAGGAGATAATGTTGTGCATTGAGAACTACTTTTGTGCTGTTGTGAGATATTGGTTGGAGTTGAAAACAAATGGTGCTAATGGCGCTGGGCGAGTGCATGGGCACAATAGAGGGTTTGCACAACCTGTAATTATGCCTGATGTAATGGTTTAGTGCATAAATTTATAAAATCTTTAATTACTTAGTAAAAAAGGTTCTGGGTAAGGTGGTAGTGATTAAGTTTGTCAATGACTGTCAAATGATTATCCCTAATCAAGGTCTTGCTCTAACTGAATATAAATTATCACATGATTTACAACCAATAAGAGGCTTCCGTTCAGTTACTATGTTTGGGAGTTAGTTATAGCCATGTAGACTCCGAAAGATTTTTCCCATTTTTAACTAAGAAAGAAACGAGAGATCAGGAGAGAGTCTGTGGACAACCCCTTCCCTTTTCTTAAGTGGAGTCAGTTGTAGTTCAGAACTATTCCTCTTGTTCTTGTGCGATCTTATCACCCCATTTTTCTGCACCTTCTACCTGTCAATACTGCAATTTACTTGTTCCCTATATGTCCTATGGAGGATAGCTTGGTTGGCATGTTGCATCAGCATCAGGATTTCTGTTTTCAGATTTACTGCCATGCAGGGATGGTTTTCCTTTTTCCTTGTAGTGCTTGTAGAGTGATTTTCTGTTGGGAGGAGGGACCTTGTCTATGAGCTATGTTAGTTTTGTTGTCCTTGAATTTCTTACATAATTATATTATGCGAAGACTCTCGGTTTAACATTTTAATATTGTGTACTGTGATTATTTAATTACTTCAGATGTGGAAGTTTTTGGAGCTGCTGATTCGTGCTGTTGAATGACCAGGCGATTCTGATATTCTTGTACTCTGTGGGTTTAAAGGCTGCAAGTGAATTTGGTTATTGGAGTCTTGAATTGGTACTTTGAGTTTGAGAAAAATTAGAGTAAAGGTAAAGAGGAGAAGAGGGGTTGCTCTGATGGCAAGCAACCCCACTTCCAATCAAGAGGTTGTGAGTTCGAGTCTCCCTAAAGCAATGTGGAAAATTGTTAGACGGAAGGATGCCGGGGGTCTATTTGGAAAAAACCTCTCTACTCCAGGGTATGGGTAAGGTCTGCGTACACACTACCCTCCCCAGACTCCCTAAGTGAGATTATACTGGGTGGTTGCTCTTGTTGTAAAGAGGAGAAGAGGTAGAATGGAGATCCATTAACTTTGCTATCAACGAAAAAAGGACATCACCTAATTTATGTTGCTGCATTATGTGGAATATGAAGAAGCTTAGTGGTAGAAAACTGGTTTTACAGTTTGCTAGCAATTCATGTCACTGACAGGTCTTAATCTTGTGAATCAAAAAGAAGATGCGAGACACTTGCTGGCATATATTGTTTGATCTGCTTCTGTGGAAACTTGTTATTCAACTTTTTGTAAACTGGAAATCTCATGATTGAAAGTTACTTCGGTATGTTCTAACTTGGGTTGATTAACAGAAGGCAACTGCTTATTAGTACCTTTTATGATTTAGTGTTAGGAGCTGATTCACTGTTAAAGAACTTATTTGGGTGTAGTGGAAATAGATACTTACAAGGGTTTGAGGCAAGGCAACCCAATATCTCAGATCTTTCCATGTAGGTATTATGCTTTGTTAACTTAGAATATTTGACTTGGACGATGCACTTAACAAACGAATTAGCTTTGACAGATTCGATCTCTAAGCAAATATGAAGTTGTATGAAAGGAAGCGGTGATAGCGAATACTTCTTATCTTTTATGTAGTCATGATACTACTTTGTGCATATGGTGCTCCTGAGGATAGGAACTTTTTGGAAACAAACCACCCCTCCCCCCAATCCCAGACCTCGAGTCTGTAGTTGGTGTCAGAGAGTGAGTCTTCTTGTTAGATAACATTGAGACTGAGGCTTCTGATTGCGTCATACGTCAATGTGGGGGAGTGCTGAACAGTAGACTTCCTAATGGTTTGAGGGGCGGGATCTTGTTGGCTTGTTTGGGTATGACATATTTGCTGATATGTTCATTAGTAATCTTATTAGTTAAATCAGACAGAGCATGCACTCTGACCGTCAGGACCTTCTTTACATTTATCCTTTTGATCTTACTTCATAATTAAGAACAATGAACATCGTGTTATCACATTTAAGGATTCCACTAGTCTCCTAAGGTTGGCGGTGCTTTGTTTGGCACTAGTGATGATTTCTTAGTAACGAGCATGTTTAATGCTGAACATATGTAAGTTAACGCTTGTCCGATTCTATTGAAGAATTCTCTGACAGGCTTCCCTTGAATGGATGTGTTAGTTTTCTTCACCGGATTTTATACCTTGGATAGTTGGATGTAGTCTGGGTTAAAAGACGCCGAAATCACATGGACGATTGCTGCTGGTTGCATACATTACATCTTCTTGCATACGCCTTGGTGATATTTGTTATTTATGCATAGATAGCAGGATCCTTGGATCAACATGGTAATGCTCTCATCACACATACACGAGCCAAAGTGAAACATAGTTTACAGTAGTATTGGCAAAGAGTTGGGAGGATTGACCTTCTCGGACTTGGGATTTCTGATTTATTGTGAGGAAATTCCTGGGACTATGGTGCATACCTTGGTCTATAGGAAATATTTTCTTTCTCTATTGATATTCATTGTTGCAAAATGGGATTGAAATGGCCTATGAAAGGAGGCCCTGTCCCATGGACATTATTGTAAAATGATACAATTTTCTTGGTTTAAGCTGTTATATCTCTATATGCTTGGTATCGCATACAACAACATACCCAGAATGCTTGGTATCGCATACAACAACATACCCAATGTAATGCTTGGTATCCCATACTTCAACGTATTGTCTCAAAGGAGAAAGGCCAAGGGGCACAAAATCTGGTCGCAAACACAGTTTCAAATAAAAATTCCAAAAGACAATTGAACTTTTAAAGTACCATTTCTCAATTGCATATCAGAGTAAGATAATCATATTTTCAACTGTAACCAGTGAAATCTCAGAAAGGATAAACTCCGCAGAGTCAAAAATATAACGGCTAACTGGACTTCTGCAGCTAGAGATGACAACAATCTCGAAAAACTTACAAAAATATCTAAATTTATATATACATTTACCATGTAATATCTACTATTCTGCATGCCTAACAAAGAGCAAGTGTACTTGTAAGCAGGATTCCATCTGACAATCAGAGAGGAGAGGGAGATAGAAAAGCACCAAGCAATCATGGCCTCTTGCGCTTATGTGTCTTCAATTGCCTGAAAATATAGCTGGTAACTTCCTTCAGCGTGGCCTTCCTGCCTTCCTTGTAATTCCATAGCTCATTGATTATGTACCTACCACTAGGATTGTATTCCTCTATCTCCTTCAGAGCTGTAGTCACCGCATTGTAGATTTCATCCCCCCATTCCTCCTTCAGCTTTTTTAATGCTTCATCATTCTCATCTATCACTCTCTGCATTTGCAGCAAAATGGTCACTCCAAGCCTTCAACATGACATGATAGGCTTCTACCTATCTCTTTCTTTTGCTTTTTGATTATTCTAGAGCAGAGTGCATAGTAAATTTTGGGGACAAAAGTATTTATTTTTCTTCTAGTATCAAAAATCCTTTAAAAAAAGAAAAAGAAAGATTGAGTGAGTAGCAAACTTCAATTAGGTAAGCAATTAAACCCTTCAATTATATTTAGCAGTGAAGATGACTTTACAATATTCAAACGTTGTGATCCTAACACTTCTAGTAGATTAAATAAACGTCACTACAAAAAGAGGGTCATCTTCACAATATTCAAACGTTGTGATCCTAACACTTCTAGTAGATTAAATAAATGTCACTTCAAAAAGAGGCAGCCCAGTGCACAAAACATTCCACATTATATAAATGGTATAATGTAGACAACCTTCCCTAATGCAAGCATTAGTGGTTGCTTCCACGGCTTGAATCCCTATACCTTATAGGCCATATTGGTGATTACAACATTTGTGAAGGGCTATTTAGCTAATTTGAGATGAGAAAACTTAAAAGTATAAATCTTAAACTTTATTCTTTCCAAAATGTTTTTTAGAAAAAAGAAAGAAAGCAGCAGCAGTAGATCTAAGATCTTCATTATACAATTAAAGTACTTGGGTTTTCGTTTTAGCAAAAACTTGGGAGTATGGGGAGAAGAAAACTTGAAAATAGAGTTGATTGTTGAAGGGAATAAACTCCTTTCTGTTCTATCCAAAGTAGGGCTCATCTTGTGACAAAGAACCTCCATCTCCAACCACGAGGTTAAGGTAGGCTTTCACGTCACAGAGGGGAATGTAGGAAAGATTCACTATGGCCTTTGGACAGAGGGATGTGCGGGCTGTGGTTTACCAAACAAAAAAGGAGACTTCGTTGTTCTTTAAATTCATGTCAGAAAAGATGCATCCATAAGACTAAGATGCCTTCAGAAACATTCTCTATCAGCAATATGTAAAGGAATATAAAGTATGAAAGCTATTAAGGTCATCTTCACTCATAAGTAGCTAAAGGGTAAAATTGCTCTTCAAACTAAACTTTAAGAGTACTAGTGCACTTTGCCTTTAATGAAGTTCTTCAGCTTGACGGACACACTGGAAAACCATTGTCCAATTTTCTTTTAACATGCTCATTAAGAAAATACTAAATTCTATACAAAAATATCTATTATGATTAAACTACCCCTAATTAAACATTTAATGTGAGGAGTAAGAAAACTTTTAAGGGACATATACATAGGGGTTATTTTGTAAAAACAAATTGAATTCGATTACATAACTGGACACTTATCTATTTATTATTAAAAGCCAAGGATATTGGCCCCTCATTAAGCCACTTGGCAACATAAAAATATTCCACATGGCATATTAGGACAGGAAACCTAAATTGTAGGAAACAAAAAAGACCCATTTCAATTTTTCAAAAACACAAACTGCCCACGTAAGAAGGGTCATGTTGATGCAGTTGCAAATACCCTGGAAATTCTGCCATGTTCGCCAACGATTAGCATATCTATTAAAACCACGACTCCCACGTTATTTGGTTCTCCCATGTTTCTTTCCATGACCGGTATTTTAAGAATTGGACTCTTCTTTACAAATAATCTTACATAAAAATAGGAAGAAAGGGAAAAAATTCTGCACGATCCTCCTGGCAAAAGCAAACGTGGGAATCAAAACCAACCCCATAATTTATAAACACTCTCCTATGCTGATAATTTTTCAAATATTTGCTCTCTCCTCTATTTCTCTACTCAAATTATAGAAATTTGCAAATATGGTTACAACAGTTCATGAAATCGGTCAAATTTCAAGCAATTCTTTGCAATGGAATCTCAAAGTTAGAGTCGTTCGAATTTGGGAAATGCCGGATCGTTTCAATCCTTGAAAACCATATTCGATTGAGTTGATTTTACAAGATGCAAAGGTAACATCTGAAACTTAATTACTCTATATAGTTCTAAAATTCTATTTTTTCTTTGTTTCTTTGTGTGTCTGTCGTGGAATATATTAGTGTTTGATTTATTGCAATTCTATACATTTTTTGTGGTTTAAGTGCCTAATAACATTTACTTTATGCATTTGTGAAAAAGTATATGCGTTTATGTTTTTTAAAGTAGCTTGTTATTAATTTCTTTACGAATAACTTGCGGCAATTTTACTTATTCAACTTCCTCACTCTATAAATATTAGTTTTGCCATGTAAAGTATAGGAGAAAGATTAGCATTATTTATGGTTAAACTTTTGTATTTTGGTTTTGCTTAAATTAATGTGTTCATTTGTATAGAAGTGCAAAATCACCTAAAGGGGTCATTTGTACATAAACAAATATGCAACAGTCACATGCTTTGCCCACTCCAACATCATCCACCTTAAGCCTTCACAAATTGTGCACTAATCCGTGCTTACGTTCTATTTATTTGCAATATGATACATTCTAATAATTAATCTATCTTTTTAAGGTGATCGTATCTAGGCCTCGATTGGAAAGTATGTAATTAAGTTTTTTAGGACTAAGATACAGGAACTTGCTCTATACCAAATGAACTACTTTGTCGTCATACCAAACAACTTGAGTTTAAAGACTACGCCACATAATCCGAGGCTGATATTTACACAAAGGACAACAGTTGAGGAAATAGTTGATTCTTCATTTCATATGAATATCTTCAACTTTCGTCTGTTTGATCAGCTAACAAATCAGAATGATGTCGATGAGGCAGAATTATTTGGTAATTCTTCTATTCTATTATTACCACGTTTTCACGAGTAATAAAATATATCTTTTATTATATTACAAAAAGAAAATAGTAAAAAAAATATTATACAAAGTTATATGCGAATAAAAATTCTATTAATAATATAATAATACTAAATATTATAGTATATAATAAAGAAAAATAGAACAAAAAAGTGTCTATATTAGTCCCTTTAATTTAATAGATATTTTAGTCATTAAAATGCAAATAATATTGCTGAGAACACAAGAATAAAAATAAAAATATATCTCTAGATTAATAAAATATATATCTTCTTATATTACAAAAAGATAGTAGCAGATAAAAATATTAAACAACATAATATGCTAATAAAAATATCTATTAACAATATAATAGTACTAAATATTGGATTATTGGTAATAATATATCCTCACAAGGTAGGGTAAAGTATGAGTACACACTACCCTCTCCGAATCCCACGGTATGGGATAATACTGGGTATATTGTTGTTGTTGTTGTCTATAAGCACATTTAATTTAATAGAGGTTTTATTATTAGGTATATCGTATTGACAAATATGATGACAATTAAAATTTATAAAACAATACGATCTAATATATTTAAATAACCCCGATCATAATTTAAATTAATTCATATTTTTTAATATCGACCGCGCATCGCGCGGGTATGACTACTAGTTTTGAACTAAAATGAAAAAGCAAATTGGACACTTATTATGAACCGGAGGGAGTAAAAAAATGGATGACCTTGGAAGCTAACTAAGACAAGAGAAGTCATCAGTCCTTAACCTCAAACCTTTAGATGCCATACATAACTCTTAATTGAAAGGAACTAAATGGGCAGAAAAAGAGATGAAACAAACCGACGAAATCAAAGAACAAACCTCCACATGCGACTCATCAACCATAACAGTTTTAAAGGGATGCCAGTCTTGGGCTTTTAGGTTTTCCTGCCACAGAGAACACAGTTCCAAGGCCTTGATTTCAGCTTCTGCACTTGGTAACCTCTGCTTCAATGCATTCTGAAAGGCCTTTGCATCAATTTCCCCCATTCTTTTTATCCCAATTTGGGAGCGCCCACTGGTCACTATCTCTTTCAATCCCTAAAGAGAGTTTATTCCAAAAAGCTCAGCATCTCATAAGTTATACATTCTTACAACATGAAAATCCAACATGTCATAAGGTTGTAACTTCATAAAGAAATTGAAAATCTTACTGCAATTGACACCGAAATCATACATCAATTAAGGTGCGCCGTGCATCTTGCAACTCATCATTACTTTGGCGCTCCTTTGCAAGGAGAGTCTGGTTCAGGGACTCCATATCATCCATCTCCTCCATTTTCTGTTTCAGCTCCTCGTTCATCTCCTTAATCTTATTTTGTACAGCTGCATCATCATTGCCTCCAAGGTGCTTCATAACCTCTAGTTTTCCTTTGAGTTCTGCTATTTCCATTTCCAGTTTTTGCCTGGCATCTATTTCCCTTTCTAGCTCAAGTATCTTTCTCAAGGCTTCCTCCTTCTCCCTCTGGATATTTAACATCAACATGAGTAAAGCTCTATTTACTTTGTGCTCACAACCATAGCAGAAGCGCCAACTTGCAGGTTTTGGAAGAAGCATATGCAGAAATATATATATATATATATGCAAAGACATGACAGACAGAGAGTGGGAGAGATATGATTATGAATGACACACCTTTTGTTCTTCGACCAGTCTTAAGACATTCTCATCAGCTTTTCTTTGTTCCACAGAGGCCATTTGAAGTGCTGAATTTCTCTCATCATTCTGAATCAACAAAATAAAATTCAACACAGTACAGTGCAGACTAGAAGTGAAGTCCAACGGACAAGGGTAGCCCAGTGCACTAAGGTCCCTCCGCAAGGGGAGGGGGTTTCGGGAGCCGGACCACAAGGGTATATTATACGCAGCCTTACCCTACATTTCTGCAAGAGGCTGTTTCCACGTCTTGAACCCGTGACCTCCTGGTCACATGACAACAACTTTACCAATTATGCGAAAACTCCTATTCAACAGAGCTAACTGGAAAGTATTGAGCATTAGTTTGAAAATTGGCTTTAGAGGACCTTCAACTAGAGTGTTCCATTCTACCCCATATAATATAGGCACAGGTGAGACTGCTGAAAGAATATAAACCCATCGCTGGACTACCATGATACAGAGAAATATCTATATATAACTTTGACTCATGCTGGAATTCAATACCTGTTTCTTCTCATCTTCAAGCTTTTGCTTTTCTCGCTCAGTTAAGGCCTCACGTTTATTCAGTTCTCTGCTCCAAGCATCAAGTTTCTTCTTCTTGCTCTCCAACTCTAGACTTAACATTTCTTGCTCTAGCAGGACCTTCTTTACATGCTCACGTGCAAGGCGCTGCATCTTCCTTGATTCTGCAAGTAGACTTTAGTTATACTATAAAAATCGTGGCACTTCTATTACCTGATGAATTCCCAACAAAGGGAGCTTCTCTTTAACTTGTGAACTTTGTCAAATCGAGTATCCAGAATCACCTTACAAGTTTTCGAAGCAAATGAAAGATGCTTGGAGTTAGTGATATGTTAAATAAAACAATTTTCAAGAGATAAACTCCAGTTAACCCCCTTCGTCCAAGTAACAAATGAAACAGATCAATTTTAGAGAAGATGCACCAGAACTGGCACTTCATAGTGTCAAGTCTAGATATTCTCACCTATCTAGTCGACAACATCTGACTCATGGCAGGGATAAGAAACATAAATTTCATACACTATCTGCAGATAAAAAAAAAAAAAAAAAATAGGAGAAAAGGCTTGCAACTGAAAACCTTCAAAGAAAGCACGGTGTAGCATGTCTTTCTCCTCAAGCATCTGACTAAGAGATAGCGTATTCAAATTGAATCTTGTCTGTAGCTCATCCAGATTTTCATTTTTCATGTCAATTTCATTGGCTAGATTTGCTACAACCTTCTTTTTATCATGTGTTTCTTCATTAATTAGGTCAGAGATCGTCTTCAACTCCCCCTTTTCTCGCAGGTATTCTCCTACAGCCCCTTCTGCTATATAATCATCTTCTCGAGCAACCCATCCATAAATATATGGACCAGCACAATTTCTATCGGTTTGCCATTCTCGTTTGCTGCAGCGAGAGGCTTCGAAGGACTTCTCGAACTCCATTGCACCCTTAAAACCAGTCCAATCACTATTGAACCTCACAACAGCTCCAAAGACCCTAGCTTGGTTATCATAGAAAAACTTGACTTCCAAAGGCATATAGATGGAAAGCTTTTTCAACCAGTAGTCCTTGTCGTCCAGAGATCTGCCATTTGCTGCTTCCTTTGGTACATTAACGACAACCCCAGTCCAAGGCCAACAAAACAGTTCAGTTTTTTCAGGTTCTGAATGTTCTGGTATCACAGCACCTGCAGGTATTGGCTCAGCCTCATTTTCTAGGTCTGTTTGCAGATACTTTGCAAGAGCCAAATGGCTTGCCTTCTGCTTAGCCCTTCGGTTGGCAGAACCTTTGCCAACCCCTGTAGCATGTTGAAGAAGGTCCTTGTACTGGTAGTCTTGTTTTTTCTTCCCTGCACAGAAGGGACATCTAAGGGACCCATTTGGACCCTTCACTATCAGCTTTCCAGTTCGTAATTCTTCATAAGGCTTCTCTTTGAACTCATAAATCTCAGAGTCACTCAACTCCAGTTCTTCATCTGAGCTGCTGCTCATCTGGATCTAATGTAAAAGAAGAGTCAATCCTAAAATGTACATAATACAAACAAATATCAAGGGGAATCAAGTTAAATCTTAAACAAGCAACTCAGAGGAATTGAATCATAGCTGAAGATGTTAAAAAAAGTCTAAGCAATCATAGCTGAATATGGTGCAGGTATCATGTATAAATCAGTTAATAGATCAAAACTGTGGAACAAGCAGCGTAGAGGACTTGAATCATGAAGATGTTACAAGTAACCTACGGCAGACCGGAACAAAGTACTACAACAACAACAGCAAACCCAGTGTGATCCCAACCTAATGTAGACCTTGCCCCTACCTAACGTAGGTAGAGAGGCTGTTTTCAATACACTCGGCTCAGGAAGGGTAAGAAGAAGAAGAGGAAAGCGAGGAATGAAGAAAAAAGGAAGAGAAAAGAAAAAGAAAAAGAGAGAGAGAAAGGATAAGTAGTACCAAGTAATAACAACAGAGAATGCAATATTTGAGGTGAACAAAACCACATAACGTAACGACTAAGAATATGAAGGGACATGCATGCTACTAAGACTATCGGCGAACAACTAAAAATTACTTACTAACCTTCTACCTTAATCCTCGACCACATACCGGAACAAAGTACAAACATAAAAGTGTTACCGATCAATAGAATGAGATAAATCAGTAACTTTAATGATACAACACTTACAGATACCACTAAACTTATTGAGAGTACATACTACTTGGAGACTTTTTTATTGTTTTTGATAAATAGATACTACTTGGAGAATAAAAGGGTATTTTGACTGGCACGGCATATTTTCGCCTCAATCCACCAGACCTACCACTTGATAAATAATTTTAGACTGAAGAAAAATATCAGAACAAGAGATTAGGATGTTACATGCAAAACCTATCATTTTTCTAAAAGAAGAATAATCAGGGGAAATTTAAAGCCAAGCTCTGAATTGTTCTATCTCAGAATGATCAAAATGCACTATTTCCAAATACTCTAATTTAAAATTCTAAATAGTAGTCAGAACTATTTTAAAGGATGATTAACTATTTCACTTTGTGATCAGTATAACTCAATACAGGTTAAGAAGCTGAAACTCAATTCTAGCCATGCTGTCAACGGAAACCGTTCAATTTGCCCTTTGATGAGGCAGAATAGGAAGATGACAAGGAAGTAAAACAAGTATTAAAGATCCATTTGGAAAATATATCTCAAAATAAAATAAAAGAGTTTTATCAGAAGTGCAAAATCTTATCAAAATATTAAGGGTGATATTCATGGTTACTGGACAAACTACGCATAATCTTAGTTGACGCATGAACTCATGGGCGGATCTAATTACCACTACGTGTTCATCCTAATCCGCCAGCTTTGGCTCGGACCTTGTGTATGTGTTAAGAAAATCAAATAGATAAGCACAAAAAAATATATTTCGAACCCAGTAATCAAACGGGCTGTGATAAAATTGCAAACTCGAACCGATAACTTTCCAACATCTGCATGAACTAAAGATAACCATAAGCCTCTTTGAGAGGGAAAAGTTTTTTGCGCACTTGATTTTGAATCTTTAAAAACTGTGGACAGTAAGGAGAAGACTATTAAATATTGACTGAGAGCCCATAGGCCATTTACAATCTCATACTGACAAATTAGTTCATAAATGCATGTTTCAAGCCTCTACCCTACTACGTATAGATTACAAACATTTGAGTATCGTGAATGAACAAAAAGTTTTATAGCTAAGAAGTGGTTACATTCTAAAATACAACGTATTTTTTTTTTTTTTTTTGAAAATCTAGAGTTTCGAACACAAAAAATACTTGGAAAGCAAAAATAACATTTCACATATAAAAAGAAAACTGGTCAGACATTACCGAATTACTTGATATAAAATTGCAACGAAAGCCAAGTTACAGCTGCTCCGTTGAGGCTTAAATTCTTAAAGCCACTCACAACTGCTGCGAAACCCCAATCCCGACAACGAAAGAACGCAGAAAATGCTTGTAGACAAAACCAATAACTACAATGTGGAGAAAGCAAAAGCAATTTTCTGCATTCTAATACCTCTACGAATTTTGTGAGCTCTAACAACAAAATGCAGGCGGTGATCGACGTTGTACGGAGTTTTCCGTCGTCTTTTCACTTTTTGTAGAGTAGAAACAAACAACCCAATTACCTAAAAGTGGTAGCAGTCCAGCAGGGAGCAAAGGGAGAGTGTCCTTTTTCTGCTCAGTCCTCAGAGACGCGCTTCACGAAAAAACTGCTTTGTGCTCTAAGGACAGCTGTCACTTTCCCAGGCACTGACTGGAAAAAGGAAATGTTGCATCCCATTGGAATATTGGGCTTTCCTAAGCTAGCCCATGAAATATCGTGGGCTTGTAATTGGACTTATTAGTTGGGCAAAAATCACTTTAGTTCGCGGGCCGTAATTATTTACAACCGTTAACCTTAAAAGTATATAAAAATCTATACATACATACAGAAATGTATATATATATATATATATATATTTGAAAGTGGCTATACAATATTATTTTCCATTGTTAGTTTGACTTTACCACAATAAATTACTCACAATGACCTTTGTATGAGCTATAATTCGACCTTATGATACTCAAAATATATTAATCGCTCCCCTCGGCCCAAATACATATAACGGGCGTCGATGCCGTCTCCAATTGGGCGCAGACGCCGTAAGCAGCGAGGCTATCCTCGACCATAGGATGTTGTCCGTAGCCGCCTACAACTCTTTCGTCAAAGACGACGCCTTGCGGGTACGCCCACAACAGTTTCATGTCACGGATTCAATCTCCAAAAAAAGTCAACTATCATAGTTAAAGACCTATAAATACCGAGGCAACCATGAGAAAAGGGGGTTCCACTCTCCCCCCATGGGGGCTCTAAGAAATACAGAGTACAACACAGAGTGAGAATCACCATCAACAATACAAGATAACAGTAGATCCATGAAAACATGATTGTAAGGATCTGAACCTCTTCATGGAGAGGCAGATTAACCCATCATCATGAATAAAGATCACTAAATATCCCCTATTATCTCTACATATGTCTCCATTACTTTTTGCCTTTATTGAATTTTAGATGTGTTACGACCTGCTATGATTGGCCCTTTTATTTTCAATAATTATTTTGAGTTCATGAATGTTCATAAAACAATCTGGGCCAAACAACCTTGAAAATGCATGGTGTTAATTTTTTTTCCCCGTGCTGTCGTATGGGTAAACCTTTAATATGAAAGTTCAAAAGTATTGTCCATGGGGAAAGCAAGGGGGTCTTCAAAAGGCTATGAAAACATCAATTGAAGAAGAACCCGAAAAAATGTGCATTAGGGATTAGGTGATTACCCATACCTAGACTTATGGCGGAGCTTCATTTCATCCTGTAAGTTAAATTTGAGTAACAGGGACATAGCGTTTGTGTACATGTTAACAATAACGGAAGATTTTTGCAGAATATGTTCCAATCAGTTGCCCGAATCCGATTTCATCTCTCTTGGAAGCAAAATTCTTGTTCACGAACTACATACCTTTTTCTTTCTTTTACTGTGTTTCTATCTTTGTAGGGAGATTATCATAGATTGTGTCTTTCTAAAGAAGGGGAGTGTTGATTTAGAGAGAGGAGAAGTTCTTGGAGAAAATAAAAAACTACCCTGAAACCACGTTGATCCCCACGCTTCCCATTACTTTTCAACGAGCAGTACTTTTATTTTATGAGTTAAACCTTCCCTAGGTAACTTGTCTCAATTATATCTCCTTTAAAAACAGGCTTGGTCACTCCATATAGGCGACCCACAACCCAAATTCAATATCCAACGACTAGCGAGCAGTGGAAAAAAGACGAGAGAGCAAGACGAGGAGGCTCGGTCAATCCCTCCCCTATGACACCAAAAAAAACCGGGCCGAACTTAATGATTGTTTAATATAGTTATTCACCTCAAACCCTAAATTCCTGGGGTGTATAACGGCCGGAGGACCAAAAAGTGTTACTACCGGGACAAGTTTGGTATACTGTCTTCCGAGCCGGCACCAAACAAAAAAGGAATAAGTTTTTAATTTCCGAAATCGTCTTAGCTATAGAATTCAAATTTTTTCTTTTCTTTTTCACTTATTAAACTTAAAGTTCTTTCCATGAGATAATAAGAGTAAAAAAAATCAAGATACCTACTTCTAAAACTATTCTCGCAAATCACCCGATTTACTGGGGAGCTGAGTAATCCCAGTTTGAGTGCCTCTACATTTTTCCTTTTCGTCTTTGTCATGATGATTGATGGGGAACAAAGTTTCAAATCTGGATAGAAGAAGAATGAATTCAAAGCGTAAGCTTGAGCCTAACGTTTTGGAGCGACGTAATGTCCTTATCGTAAAATAGCATACTCAATTAGCCTCTAATTTTTAGTCTATGTTCTTAGCTAGAATTTGATGCTCCTTTTATCTGTGTCACTCACTCAATAAAGCTTAGTGGAGTTGTCTATTGTTTAAATAGTTCACTTATTCTATTTATTAATGGAGTAAAATCTAAGTATTAATATTTTTATTTGTTACATGCCTCCTAAATTTTCTTTCGAAGGAGCTCTCTAGCTATTTATACTTGCTTACTAGCTACGGGCTATTCTAGAATCTAGACTATTAATTAGTGGAGTTGCGTAAAATAGCAAAAATGACTCGTATATAATTTCGAAAAATGTACGTATATTTTTTAACGGCTGCTATAAATAATAGCTTAATTTATATATATACACTATACACTGTTTGGCTAATAATAACGAATGCAATTAATTTCAGTGGATCGATTATATTGTTTTTTGCCTCATAATTTCAACAAAATTCTTATAGCTAGAGTGAGTACTCGTTTACTACGAATAGGAGATTAATATTGAAGGAAGAAAGAAATACTATAATTCAAAAGGAATAATTGCTATTCTAATTCAACTTGTTTCAAGTGACTAAGATTCTTCCATGTGAAAAAAGCAGGTCTAATACTCTATTTCCTTGGTCTAAAACTTCTACGCCCATTAGTTGCAGACAATAAGCACTCTATTTTCTTTGAAATGACAGAGTACGTTGAAAGAAATTTGTTTTGTTGCACATCTTGACGTGTGATTCTGAAAAGCAAATGAAGCAAAGAGCTAGAGGAACCATTCATATATGAAGCACGAGAATTTCTTCTTTACTCCCAATATCTTTTCAGTGTCTTTTCATTTTTGCTCTTTGTTTGTATCTTCTCCATGTCATAAGTTTTTATTACTAGCCGTGTACGAGTCCGCACACCTTTCGTTTGGTATGATTGATAAGCAAAAATAACCCTCGAATAAAATTTTAGTACCATCTTATCTCTTGTGTTTGATAACTAATAGTGACCTAAGTGATTCCAGGATTAGTACCAGAAAAACTTATACCCAGGAATGTATGTATAATTTTTTATTAACGGTGTCGAAATTTATACAAGAGCTTTAATAATAACTTTAATTATTATGCTTCTAGACAAAAAATAAGTTATCAATGTGCAAAATCAAGCACATAACCAATGCGCCAAAACACAATTTATATCAAATGGTGTCATTTTTTTTCTACTTATCTGTTTCCTCACAATATTATAAAATTTTCAGACGAAGTCGTGTCATGTGTGACCGCTTCGTTAAGCGTGCATCTGCCCCTGCTTATACCCGTCATACAATGGAATAGTAATCCCGGAGTAAAACTTTGAAATTGACAACTGTATGGGGTTGAATCGGACGCGATTGATGAAAGTCGAGCACGCCTCCCTCCACGGCCACTAAAGTCAAATATACCTTCCTTCGCGCCCATACGACAAAAGGGATTACGCCTCTAACAATAAAGGCGCACTGATAAACTCTCCCGTACGAGCATTCTGTCCCGTCCGCTCGTTTATATTTCTATAACGACAATAGTCCTAGAATAAAGTGATGTTCTAACGAGGGAGCATTCCTTCTATATAAGGAAAGGCCTCCCTCATTTGTAAGACAAGTGTTATTTTCATTAATAATATAACTTCTGACTATCATTCCCTCTCTATTTTATCTCTCTCGCAGTGATCAGTTTTGATAATCGACCATGTCTTATTATATTCTCACTAGATCAAATAACATACGAATTATAGATCTATCCTTGGGTTTATTACCGTTGATTCCGATTTACCTTTTTTTAATCTTTGATTGTCCCTAACTCATAAAGCAACCGATAATTTTTGGGTCAAACAATTTGGCGCCGTCTGTGGGGATTTCGATGAATCAAACCTGTAGTATACACCCGAAGGATCAGATCATCAGATAAAACCTAAAAATGGCCGAAAACAACACCAGGTCCAAAGCTATAACGGAAGTCACCACCAACCTCCTGAGTTCCCTCAACGAGGTCGGTGGTAGCGCTGCCATCAACACTGCCCCTGATATTACACCTGAGACAGAAGCCTCACCTTCCCCCTCCAAGAATCTTGCAACCTTGCAGGAAAAAGATACCTCCACATCCGCTGCAAAAGAAGCATCCCCGGCGGTTAGGAAGTTAATGAAAGAATGGTTGACAAGCACCCTGAGCGGCCTAGTGGAATAAACACCATGGAGTCATGAAAAAGCAGCACCAACAACAAGTATCACCGCCACGACAGACGAGCAAGAGGAAATGCGGACCAACAACCAACCCATCGAAACTCAAACATTAACGTCCATTTTGAGAAAAATGGAAGAAATGGAGAACGAAAATGTAAGGCCCCAGAAAATTTCGCTAAGTAAATAGGATTCTGTGGTGCCACGTAGGCTAATTATTATATTTTATGTGCTATGAACATGATGGACATCAATTAGACTTGATAAATATGAGTATGAGTCTTATAGTAAGTGATATGAGGTCCAAATGGAAGCCCAAGTGTAAGCCAAATGGGAAACTTTTCGAAATACGCCAAAATTCCAAATGGATTCGCACATGCCTCCACTTCAAAGGATCATATATAGTTATGTATAAGGTTTTATGTGGTTAATATCATATCAAATGAAAGCTCTTTGAGTCTAGTTTCCAACGCTTCAAACCGTTCGTCATTTGGACATTCCTACACAAAGTTATGATCAAATTACCAAAGGTTGGAAAATAAAATCCTGTGTCAATTCTGCGACCGCATAATGCATCGCATTTCTCACTTTGCGGTCGCATTCTTGTCGCAAACTGAACCCGAGAAGCCCAGTTAATTCTTCTAATTTTTATAACCCGACCCCATTTCAATATATAGGCTTTGGGGTTCATTTTGGGGTCATTTCTTACTGATTTTAGAGAGAGGTGAGAGTATTTTAGAGAGAGAAGGAGGAACCCAACATCTAAATCATCCAAATCTTGCATCAATCTTCAAGAATCAAGAACCCAATAGCAAGTTCTTCATCTAAGAGGTAAGATTCTATACCCTAGGGTTTAATTTCGAGTTTGGTGTATAAGATGAGTTATTGAGGTATGATTCTTGGGTTTATTAGTATTGTGTATACATGCATGTACAACTTAGGTTTATGGGAAGATTGTTTAACTTAAATAACTAAAGATTGGGTTAGGGAATGAAGGAAGTCTTAAAAAGGGGATTCGAAATCAAGATGCTCAACTAGTGTTTGATAAAATGTTCAAATGAGCTAGTTTCATGAATATCTTTCTAATATGTGTTTAATTTTGTTATGTTTCATAGTAGATTGGAATTGCTAGAGTTTTTGGAGTGTTGTAGTAACTTAAGGAAAGCTCAATCGAGGTATGTATGGCTAATTTTGATTCTTGTGAAATCGCCCATATGTGTGAAATTGTTTGGCATGTGTTAATTTGAGAAATTGTATGTGATTCTTTGATGTCATTGTTGGGTACTCAATTGATGATTGAACTACATGTGGTATGGTATGAAATATCAATTGAAAGATGACAAGGTAATTGGAATTTGTAAAGAACTGAGAACAATTGTTGTGGTGGCATATATGGTTTCTTGTTGAAAGAGATGAAACACTTGAATTGTGGTAAATTATTGAACATACTTGTGTGTGTATTCTTGATTATGGAAACATTGTAATTTGGTTGTGATATTGGCTTGAGAAATAATTGTGAACATGAACCAACTTGTAAGTTGCTTATTTGAACTTGTTGAAATTGTGTGTAGTGCCTTATCTGCTGTTTGAAATTGTTGTGTTCTAAACTGTAAGGTGGGATCGGGTTGCACGTCGCAACATGGGGAAATAAGGTGTGGGTTGGGGTGATAAGGGTGGCCGAGGTAATAAGGGTGGTCAGGGGTAATTAGGGTGGAAAGCGATCGAAATCACTATTGAAATATGATATAAAATCATTGATGTGAAATTGTGAAAGAAGACAGCAGGAGAGTTTGCAACCCGTGGGGCACTGATTGCCCCTTTGTTTGACTACTTGTGTTTTACGTGACTGATTGGTTATTGTTCTATTTGTTGATCTTAGAACTTGCTTTGTGTTGAGAATTATCTGAAATGAGGAAAATATGGAAAACATGGTTGGCTGGCTTAATTAATTCTTGATGTAATTTAATGGCTTGAGTTTACTTGGGACAAAGTTTGTCCATACATACCAGTACAATTCTAGTGTACTGACGTCCCTTTTGCCGGGGACGCTACATTCGTATTATGATTGTAGGTGAATCAGTAGCAGGTACTTCAGCTCATCGGCAGTAGCATCCTTCATCTTCCACTGCCCGTTTTGGTGAGCCCCTTTCCTTTCGGGGCCCTGCGTGGCTCATGCCACTCTTGTTTAGACTTTATTTTGATTTTGTGTAAGGTATAGCCGGAGCCTTGTTACCGGCAAGTATTGTATCCTCCTTTGTAATCCAAGAGGCTCCATAGACAGTAAACTGTGGGACTATGACCTATGTATGTATATGTATATGTCGGGCGCTGTAAATTGTAACTTGTTAGTAAATCAATCGTATGGTTATGTTTGTACATTGTGAAATCAGTTATAATTGGTAAGATCTTTGGTTTTTGAGTAATAAACAACACAGAGGAATCGCGTGGGATATAAAAGAACCCAGGTCCGCTTGACTGGGGCTACCTAGTCAGGCGCCGGTCATGTCCCTCGATTTGGGGCGTGACAAACTTGGTATCAGAGCCAGGTTTTAAAGTGTCCTATGATGTCTCGGAGCCGTGTCTAGTAGTACCCTTCTTATCGGTGTGTTGTCGACCACATCATATAAGTTGGGGGCTACACGGGCATTTAGGAATTTACCCATTTCTTTGATATTCCAGATCGTGCGATATGGCTCAAGATATGGAGCTAATTTCCTCTCTAAGTATTACCCTCAATATTGGTAATTTTGATACCATAATCTGTGAATTTGAAGCATGTAAGGTGAGATTTATCTCACCATTGAGTCCAAGTGGATCACCCAAGGACTTGTTAGAAGAATGTGTTGAGCCATGGAGTGATTGGTAGAACTTGTTGTTAAGGAGAGTACCCTTGTTCCTACTAATGTCACTGCACCACCAGATCATGTAGTATATCATCAGTATGTAGGGCTAAAACCCCGTCTCTTAGAAATTAAGCTTCCATGGTGTCCGCGTAAATGTTGTAGGTTCAAAATATAATTGATGCAGTATTCATTTTGTTATGTTAAGCGAATTATTGTTGTGAAAATATATGTAGGAGGTACTTCTTAATTTGTTTAATATACTATTCTTGGTAGATGAGGATATGTAAAGAATGTGAACTATGTGCTAAAATGCCTAGACTTGAAGTCAAGTTTAAATTGATATATTGTTGCCATATATTGTAAGAAAACTTGTTATGGTTGATTCCTACAAAATGTTCTTATGTGTACCAAAGTTATTTGATTGATTGTGTCTAGTTGTTGGTAACATATAAAGAATGTGTAAGACTAAATGTTGGATTTTAGTTGTGATTGATACTTTACATGAATTGGTGTTGTGACCCGATGTTTGTGAAAGATGCATTCCAATATGATCAATGTGCTATTATTGACAACTTAAAATGGGTGCAAGGAATATGAATCATGTATTGAAATGCGAAGGCCTTAAATTAAAATTGAAGCAGCATATATTAAATAAAATTGTGTGAAGTCCTATTTGCATAGAGATGTTGAAATAAGTCAAATGTTTTTGAGAAATAGAGTATAGACAATGTGTCAAGAACTCGAAATGAAATTGTACCTGGCAATATTTGTGACATGAGAGAATATGAAACAGATTATGATGTTGATGTGAAATGCGAGGAAGAAGAGATTGTGTTATGAAATGTGGCCTAGTGCCAAGTCTGATGTGATAATTATGGCCCTAAGAGTCGATGGACAAATATACGTGAAAATGGCATGATTCTTTTATTTGATAATGTGGTGATCATTTAAAGTGTTTGATTCGTAATTGTGATTTCCTTATTATTGTATGAAGCACATAGGTGTATAATCTGATATGTGAACCCTACGGAAGGGCTATGATATGCATCCTATAGGTATGGAACTTATGTGAAAACTATGTGATCCATTTTATTTGGTAATGTGGCGATTGTTTAAACTTTTTGTTAAACCCTTATGATTTCCTTGTCCTTGCATAGATATGTTCTTAAAAAGAATCTAAATTACAAAACAGTTCATGCACATGCACCTACTCTTTAAATGAGACGTATTATTTACAAAGTCTCCCTATCATAGTTCTATTGTTTACAACCTCCTATGGAATTGAGCTCTATAATTATCTTCCAGAATTGAGTTATAGCACTATTGATACTTCCTACTTGCTTTTCCTAAATTCTCAACAAAGGACTATTCCCGATAAATTTCTTACAGAAATGTTTTATTTAAAGGAACATCATCTACTCACTTGTGCCTATACATGCACCATCGTAAAGTTTGTACATGTGGTGTCAAGTTCCATGCAAAGTATCCAAGATTTGTGATCCTTCTCGAGTCACTCTTTTCTCAGTTGTGTATATGGCTTATATGGCTTGAACAACCAATCCACTCTCTTGCAAGTAACATCATGAAAACCTTTTTACTATCAAGAAACGTGAAAGCATGCATCTACACTTATCCTACAAGTACATGTCAATTGAAATGGTCAATGTGTGCATAAAGTTTTTCTAAAAATTCAGATCCTCACATCCCATCATAGGAAAGATCTTGTGTCGCCATAATTTTTGTTTCCACTTGAGATATCCCGTAGTAAGTAGCTCACTTGGTTTCTAGTATTGTGGTTGCCCGTGATGTAGAATTGCATTGTAGTTTGGAATATAGTATATCATAGGCATGTCCAACTCATAACGAATGATTATTCTCTTTTTATGTCTCCACAATGTGTTAATTGTATTCCTTATTTAGTGAAGTCGTTGTGCTAGAACCCAACACTTGTACGATAACCATGAGAGAACGTGTCTTCTATGTATCACTATGACACTTTATTTTTCAAGTTAAAACCAATGGAGATCTCATCATGAACATCTGCAAACCTTCAGTGATTATTGTGCACTGTCTCATTGAGTTTGGTTTTCTTTACACCCTCAACTTCTAGAATCATGGACTATGTCGTTGTCATGTGTGGAGAGTTTCACTACCCTTGGTATCTCACCTTTTTGGCTAGATATGCTTGTTATTTGACTTCTCCCTGGAGCGTCGTGTTAACTATTTGAACCATCTAACCAATTCATGGTTTTGTCCCAATATCAAGATTTCCTAGCTATTGAGTTTCACTTGTGAAAGGTTGAGATTAGATGACTTCGGATTTTTGTACATATCATGAACATGTTGATTTGAATGACAAATGGTCGTAATTTTTAGTTCCTTCATATATGATCAATTACCAAGAAGTGTTAAATTGTCTAGAATATGGTAATCTCATAAGCGTTCAATTATTTTCATCCTTATAGGCTTGTGGCATAGATTCTGTGCATCAAGTAATGTTAAGAGTGTAATTCAACTTCGTGTATTTTGAATCCCATATCACATTCAAGGTGCTAGAGTATTCCTATTCGGGGTCGACGGATTTTCCCTACACTTTAGAAAATGAGTGGTTCACGTACTTGAGTATTCCTCCTTAATGATTCCTATTTCCCATGTACTACTTACTCATATTCCTCATTTGTGTATTAATTGAGGTAGTCACAATGATTAACCATGTCATTATTATTAGTAGTAACATTTTCTGTCTCTTAGTACGACCTCATAAAGTACTCTATCCGGTGCATTAATGGATTCTTGAAGAACTCCAGCCTGATCTTGAACTCTGTTGTTCCTCATTGTATTAGATCCATTGGGAATTTTAAGTTCAGACAAGTTAAAGATAAAGCTTCGTAGTGTGATCACATATATATTGGACAGATAAAGTTATGGTCGGTTTATGGTATCACATCTTAGGGTAACTATTAAGGGTCATCAAGGGTTTAGTGTGAGTGTACCCCTAAAAATGTTATGTGAGTTGATAATAAAGGTAACATGACTGTATTACACATTAGGTTGCAATAGGTGTATGATATTCCCCATAACTGTTCCTCATGTACTTTGTGTTTCCATATGCTTATGTCTAAGAAGATAGTGATGAAAAAAAAATGTGGGTATGAATTGACTTGATTGAACTATATAATCATGGTAATATCCTATATGATGCACTACTAGCAAGACTCATGATGGCTTGACTTCATATGGACCGTTGATTGAAATGAAATTATATTCTTGTTGATGAACACCTTTGCGATTACATTAATGGCTGGTAAGGACTATTATGAACACATGATTGTTTGTTTACTATGAACTGACATCCTTGATGGTATGATGCCAAGTTATGGAATTGTGGGTTATTTTTGTTATCATGAATTGCAATATCCGGTGGAGTGTAAATTGTACAGTGGAAGTTATAAAAAGGTAAAGTCAATGGATAGTTATCTCATGCAAGATGTTTATCTGTCATCCTTATTATGTATGTTTTGGAGTTGATATTATTTTTGAGAAGGTGTTATGACAATGATTGTAAGTCGATAATGTCGTGTGGAAGGATAAATGTGTCGTGGAAGGAAAGTACTTTCGTTTGATTGAATACCAGTTAGTTTTGACTTGGAATGTATCATATAGGTATTTTGATGTAAAACTGTGCAGTCCATGTTCTGGTATCCATATGTTAATGTAGTTCTTGTAATACTGGGATTAGGATTGTGGATATATACATTGTGGTGCTATGTACAGTTGTGGATGTGTCGTTAAGAAGATTTTGGTGATTCTCTGGCAGGTGGATAGGCCTAGTTACAAAGGAAACTCTGCCAAAATTTTTGAAATATTTATGAGTTAGTGAAAATTTTGAGACTGGAGGTAGGTTAGAAAAGATATGTGTGATTTTAAAGTGTTTGGAAAGACTATACTCCTCATTCGAGGACGAATGATCCTAAGGGGGGGAGAATGTAAGGCCCAAGAAAATTTCGCTAAGTAAATAGGATTCTGTGGTGCCACATAGGTTTATTATTATTTTTTATGTGCTATGAACATGATGGACATCAATTAGACTTGATAAATATGAGTACGAGTCTTATAGTAAGTGATATGAGGTCCAAATGGAAGCCCACGTGTAAGCCAAATGGGAAACTTTTCGAAATAC
Organism: Nicotiana noctiflora; assembly: GCA_032618575.1. Taxonomy (NCBI): domain Eukaryota; kingdom Viridiplantae; phylum Streptophyta; class Magnoliopsida; order Solanales; family Solanaceae; genus Nicotiana; species Nicotiana noctiflora. The sequence goes on from JASVEL010005922.1 coordinate 76,457, forward strand.
GCCAAAATTCCAAATGGATTCGCACATGCCTCCACTTCAAAGGATCATATATAATTATGTATAAGGTTTTATATGGTGAATAGCATATCAAATGAAAGCTCTTTGAGTCTAGTTTCCAACGCTTCAAACCGTTCGTCATTTGGACATTCCTACGCAAAGTTATGATCAAATTACCAAAGGCTGGAAAATAAAATCCTGTGTCAATTCTGCGACCGCATAATGCATCGCATTTCTCACTTTGCGGTCGCATTCCTGTCGCAAATTGAACCCGAGAAGCCCAGTTAATTCTTCTAATTTTTATAACCCGACCCCATTTCAATATATAGGCTTTGGGGTTCATTTTGGGGTCATTTCTTACTTATTTTAGAGAGAGTGAGAGTATTTTAGAGAGAGAAGGAGGAACCCAACATCTAAATCATCCAAATCTTGCATCAATCTTCAAGAATCAAGAACCCAATAGCAAGTTCTTCATCTAAGAGGTAAGATTCTATACCCTAGGGTTTAATTTCGAGTTTGGTGTATAAGATGAGTTATTAAGGTATGATTCTTGGGTTTATTAGTATTGTGTATACATGCATGTACAACTTAGGTTTATGGGAAGATTGTTTAACTTAAATAACTAAAGATTGGGTTAGGGAATGAAGGAAGTCTTAAAAAGGGGATTTGAAATCAAGATGCTCAACTAGTGTTTGATAAAATGTTCAAATGAGCTAGTTTCATGAATATCTTTCTAATATGTGTTTAATTTTGTTATGTTTCATAGTAGATTGGAATTGCTAGAGTTTTTGGAGTGTTGTAGTAACTTAAGGAAAGCTCAATCGAGGTATGTATGGCTAATTTTGATTCTTGTGAAATCGCCCATATGTGTGAAATTGTTTGGCATGTGTTAATTTGAGAAATTGTATGTGATTCTTTGATGTCATTGTTGGGTATTCAATTGATGATTGAACTACATGTGGTATGGTATGAAATATGAATTGAAAGATGACAAGGGAATTGGAATTTGTAAAGAACCGAGAACAATTGTTGTGGTGGCATATATGGTTTCTTGTTGAAAGAGATGAAACACTTGAATTGTGGTAAATTGTTGAACATACTTGTGTGTGTATTCTTGATTATGGAAACATTGTAATTTGGTTGTGATATTGGCTTGAGAAATAATTGTGAACATGAACCAACTTGTAAGTTGCTTATTTGAACTTGTTGAAATTGTGTGTAGTGCCTTATCTGCTGTTTGAAATTGTTGTGTTCTAAACTGTAAGGTGGGATCGGGTTGCACGCCGAAACATGGGGAAATAAGGTGTGGGTTGGGGTGATAAGGGTGGCCGAGGTAATAAGGGTGGTCAGGGGTAATAAGGATGGAAAGCGATCGAAATCGCTATTGAAATATGATATAAAATCATTGATGTGAAATTGTGAAAGGAGACAACAGGAGAGTTTGCAACCTGTGGGGCACTGATTGCCCCTTTGTTTGACTACTTGTGTTTTACGTGACTGATTGGTTATTGTTCTATTTGTTGATCTTAGAACTTGCTTTGTGTTGAGAATTATCTAAAATGAGGAAAATGTGGAAAACATGGTTGGCTGGCTTAATTAATTCTTGATGTAATTTAATGGCTTGAGTTTACTTGGGACAAAGTTGGTCCATACATACCAGTACAATTCTAGTGTACTGATGTCCCTTTTGCCGGGGACGCTACATTCGTATTATGATTGTAGGTGAATCAGTAGCAGGTACTTCAGCTCATCGGCAGTAGCATCCTTCATCTTCCACCGCCCGTTTTGGTGAGCCCCTTTCCTTTCGGGGCCCTGCGTGGCTCATGCCACTCTTGTTTAGACTTTATTTTGATTTTGTGTAAGGTATAGCCGGAGCCTTGTTACCGGCAAGTATTGTATCCTCCTTTGTAATCCAAGAGGCTCCGTAGACGGTAAACTGTGGGACTATGGCCTATGTATGTATATGTATATGTCGGGCATTGTAAATTGTAACTTGTTAGTAAATCAATCGTATGGTTATGTTTGTACATTGTGAAATCAGTTATAATTGGTAAGATCTTTGGTTTTTGAGTAATAAACAACACAGAGGAATCGCGTGGGATATAAAGGAACCCAGGTCCGCTTGACTGGGGCTACCTAGTCAGGCGCCGGTCATGTCCCTCGATTTGGGGCGTGACAGAAAACCAGGCCCTCCGCGATCAAATGAAGGAGCATCAAGATATGGTCGAGAAGATCCCCGGAGCGCCCAAACTGCTGCCCAAACGTGACGTAGGGAGGTTCGTAGAACAACCCTACTCCAAGGAGGATGCCCCTTACACCATCTCAAAAACTTTCAAGATGCCTCATTATCTGAGACTATACAATGGGACCACCGACCCTGAAGATCAACTCATCCATTATGTCACTGCCATGAAAGGTAACGACCTGTCTAAGGAACATAGACTATTTGTGCTGCTGAAGAAGTTCGGCGAGACACTGACCGGAGGAACCCTGACATGGTATTCTCAACTGCCCGCCAAAGCAATCTCAACCTTCGAAGAAATCACAGACAAGTTCATCACTGCACACGCCGGCGCTAAGAAGGTAGAAGCGCAGGTAAACGACATCTTCGCCGTCAGACAAATCACAGGCGAAGGCCTCAGGGACTTCCTCACCAGATTCAACAGGGTAAGGATGAGCCTACCAAACGTATCGGAGGGCATGGCGGTAGCCGCTTTCTAGAACGGACTTAGCAGGGACGGCTCTAGAGCAACCAAGAAACTACTAAGCCGACTCATGAAATATCCCCCCCATAACTTGGGATGTGATCCTTAATGCCTACTGCACCGAGGTACGAGCAGACTAAGAGGACCTCAATGGACCAACCCGGCGACTGACATCCATACACCCAGACACAAGAAGAGATCGACGTCACGAGGGACATCGAGATCTCCCCCTCGCCCCAATAAAGAACAACATCAGCCTTACATGGGGTCTCCTCTTCCGCCCCCTCGTCATGCAGATGCACCACAACGTCATCTCGCCTGCTCAGAAACAAAAGAGGTACGCCCCTTTACTTTTATCACATAACTTTTGTGTCTCTCCTTGAAAGATTGTGTATGCACTGGAAAAGCTCGGCACCAAGGTGTAGTGGCCTCAGAAATGAAATCAAACCCTGCCACGAGGAAATCAAATGTCCTGTGTGAATTCCACCAAGAACGAGGACACAGGACCGAGGATTGAATAGGTCTACAACAGGAAGTCGTCAGGATGCTAAACCAAGAATACCTAAAGGAGCTGCTCAGTGACAAGGGGAAGGCCAATTTTGCACGTGGGTGAGAGTAGTCCCGCGGACCACCAAAGCCACCCTCCCCGACGCGTATGGTAAACATGATCGTCAAAGACGGTACTGACGTCGCTATCAACCATGTCAAATTCGCCAACACACACATACTGAAGAGGACCATCTCCCACGAACGGTACGATGACAACGAAGTATCACCTTTGATAAGTCTGACCCCGACGGTTTATGTTTTCCCCATTATAATGCTTTAGTTATCACTTTACGTATTATTGATACAGACGTCAGGATAGTCATGATCGACGACGAAAGTGGCGCTTGCATTATCCATCCGAGAGTCTTCTTGCAGATGGTACTCGAGGACTGGATAACCCTCCGCTGTATAACTCTAACTGGTATTAAAAATGCAGTGGAATGCACATCAGGAGAAGTGATTTTACCCGTCCTTGTAGGGGGAGTCACATTGGAGACCACCTTCCACGTAATAAACCAAGAGACGACATACAATGTCATCATCGGGCGCCCGTGGATACATGCCATGCGAGCGGTCCCCTCAAGCTTATACCAAGTGGTTAAGTTCCCTACTCCATGGGGGATATTCAGCATCAAAGGAGAACTGCGCATAATGCAAGAATATTATAAGATAACACAAGACTGCGCCCACACCCGACAGCTGAGCGGGGCAAGTGCGGAGGTATAACAATCAGCCGTGTCGGGGACCAAAGCGGACCCGACAACCGACGCTGTCAGAGACCCAGACATTATGGAGGCCTGTAAGGCCACAATCAAAGACCTCGATCCGGTTCAGTTAGATCGTTACAACCCCGAAAGGAAAGCATACATCGGCCACAGGCTCACCGACCGGGGTAAGTACCATGAATTTTTGACTAACCATGCAGACACATTTGTTTTTTCCCATGCAGACATGCCAGGAATATCGCCAGACAACGCCACTCACAAACTTAACGTCGATCTGCTACATCCACCTGTAAGACAGATCAGGAGAAAGTTCAACACCATAATCAATGAGGCAGTCCGCAAGGAAGTAGATAAACTACTCGCCAACGGCTCTATCAAGGAGTCAAAATATCACAATGGGTTGCCAACATAGTAATGGTAAAAAAGAAGAACGGAAAATGGAGAATGTGTGTAGATTTTAACGACCTGAACAAGGCCTGCCCCAAGGATTCCTTCCCCCTCCCTCACATTGACCAACTGATCGATGCCACCGCCGGGCATGAACTATTAAGCTTCTTGGACGCATACTCCAGTTATAACCAAATCTTAATGGCTAAGGAAGATCAAGAAAATACCACGTTCATCATACACTAGGGTACCTACTATTACAGGGTGATGACCTTTGGGCTCAAGAACGCAGGGGCCACATATCAAAGACTGGTCACTAAGATGTTCAAGGAACAACTCGGGAAAACCATGGAGGTTTACATCGACGACATGCTAGTGAAGTCCGCCAGAAAGGAAGACCACATCGATTACTTGCGGGAGGCCTTCGAAATACTAAAAAAGTATGGGATGAAATTGAATCCCGAGAAATGCGCCTTTGGCATGGCGTTAGGAAAGTTTTAGGTTTTCTCGTATCTCAAAGGGGGATTGAAGTCAATCCTGACCAAATCGAGGCGATTGCCTCAATACCCGAAATGCTCAACACCATGAAACATGTCCAGAAATTGACAGGTCGGATAGCCGCACTCTCCCATTTCATCTCCCGATCCTCGGACAGATACCACAAATTCTTCAGCGTGCTGAGAAAAGACGACGGATTCTACTGGAATGACGAATGCGTCAAAGCCCTGCAAGGGCTAAAAGCGTATCTATCATCACCACCGCTACTGTCAAAAGCGAAACCAGGTGAGCCTCTACTGACGTACCTAGCCGTGTCAGACGTCACGGTCAGTGCAATACTGGTTTGTGAAGAAAAATGTACACAATCTCTTATCTATTAACCCTAGTAGATGCCGAAACTCAATACCCACACCTCGCAAAATTGGTTCTGGCACTGGTCTCGGCTTCTAGAAAGCTGAGACCCTATTTCTAATGCCATCCCATCAAAGTAGTGACCACTTTCCCTCTGAGAAGCATCTTGCACAAGCCCGAACTATCGGGCCGGCTTGCCAGATAGGCCATAGATCTCAGCGAGCATGATATCACATATATTCCCAAGACAGCCATCAAGTCGCAAGTCCTCGCTGACTTCGTGGCTGATATCAATGTCAAAATATCGCTAGAAGTGGAAAAGAAAGCCCTACAGGCAGCCTTGAACACTGACCCCTTGACCCTCTACACTAATGGGGCCGCAAACACCTCGGGATCTGGACTGGGACTCATCCTCGAAGTTCCTATGGGAAAAATCATTCGCTAGCCCATACGATGCCCCGAGATGACTAACAATGAGGCAAAATATGAAGCCGTTATTGCAGGTATAAAATTAGCCATTAGGTACGGAGCTCGCCGACTTGTCTTGCACTACGATTCACAACTCGTGGTGAATCAAGTCACCGGGACTTATCAGATCAAGGAACAAAGGCTACAAAAATATCAAGCAGAAATCTACAAGCTAATGGCACAGATCGATGAATGTCGCTTCGAACAGGTTCTTAGAGAACATTACGACGAAGCAGACGGACTGGCAAAGCTGGCCGCTTCCGCCACAAACCTAAACAAAGAAAGCACCGTCACCCTCCTTCACTCAGCAATTGACCATACTAAGGTACTCTTCCTACACCTAACTTGGGACTGGCGCAACCAATTTGTGTCGTATTTGCAGGATGGAAATCTACCACCCGACAAAAAGGAAGCAAAAAAGCTTAGCGTGCAGGCAGCAAGGTACTGCAAGATAAACAACAACCTCTACAAGAGAACTTTTGGAGGACCCCTGACTAAGTGCCCAGGTCCCAACGAAACAACGCCGGTATTAGAGGAGGTTCACGAAGGCCATTGCGGCACTCATAAAGGCAACCGAGCACTCGTGCGATGCCCAGTACGGGCTGGGTACTACTGGCCCACCATGAAAAAAGACGCGGCGAAATACGTCCGCCAGTGCGAGAAATGCCAAAAGTTCGTCCCTTTAATACATCAACCAGGGGAACCCCTCCATTCTGTCACTTCACTATGGCCCTTCATCAAATGGGGAATGGACATAATCGGACCACTACCCGTTGGGCGAGGAAAGGTACGCTTTTTACTAGTTTTAACTGACTATTTCTCCAAATGGGTGGAAGCAGGTGCCTACGCCCAGATTCGCGAGCAAGAAGTCATCGCCTTCATCTGGAAAAATATTATATGTTGCTTCGGCATCCCCAAAGAAATAACCTGCGACAACGGACGACAGTTCGTAGGGCAAAAAACAACTGACTTCTTCGACAAATAGCGTATCAAAAGAATACTTTCAACATCATATCATCCTGCCGCCGGCGGCCAAGCTGAGTCATTGTGACGACCCAAAGGGTCATCACTTATTTTATTAATCATTTCGAGCTTCGAGGCCTTGAAAACCTCATTCTATATTGCCTCGATTTACGTGCACGATCCGAGCATGTAGCCGGAAAGATTTTGTGATAGAAAATATGAATTCTATGAGAAATTTGGATAAAAATGATATTAATATTGATATGGTTGACTTCGGTCAACATTTTTGGTAAACGGATCCGGACCCGAGATTGGATGGTCCCGAGAGGTCCGTGGAAAAATATGGGACTTGGACATGCGTACGGAGTCGAATTCTGAGGCCTAGAGCCCAAGTTATGAATTTTTATGTGAAATTGTTTTTGATGTAATTATTAAAGGAAAATGAATTAATTGACCTTGGTATCGGGCTCGTATTTTGGTTCCGACGCCCGGTACAGGTCTTAAATATTATATATGTGATTTTTGTAAAGTTTGGTGACATTCGGATGTCGTTTGAGATGTTTTGGACCTTGAGTTCCAAGTTAAGAAGTTTTGAAAATCAAAAGTATGAAAATCATGAGTTTGAGGCTTGATTTGATTAAAACGAAGTGATGTTGGCGATGTGATCGCACGAACAAGTTCATAATGTGTTTTTGAGGTTATGTACATGTTTGGTTTGGAGCCCGGGGGGCTCGGGTAAAGATTTGATAGGCCGTTGGATGAAATTCTGAATTTTTGAACCGCTGGTTTTTCACCCAGCTGTTGGCTTCGCAATTGCGAAGAATTTCTCGCAATTGCGAAGGGGACAGTGTAAGGCAAGGCTCGCAAATGCGAACCTTTATCGCAAATGCGAAGCCCCTTTGACCCAGCCTTGTTCGCAAATGCGAACAATTGTTCGCATTTGCGAAGGTCCCCAGTGCCTGCCTATGTTCCCATACTGCCTTGGTTCGCAAATGCGAACCATTGTTCGCAAATGCGAACACTGCCTTATACAGCATGTGTTCGCAAATGCGAACATTAGTTCGCATATGCGAACACCCCTTTGTCTGCCAGTAATCGCAAATGCGAACAAATGTTCGCAAATGCGAACTTCCCAGCCTTAGCTTATTTTTCAAACTCCAGAAATTGGCCGGGGTTCGCAATTGCGAACCCATGTTCGCAGATGCGAACACAGAGACCTGTAAAACACGATTTTCAGTCATTTCTTCACTTTTTACAAAACAAAAACACCCATTTGCGATTCTTCACGGATTTCTTCTTCATCAAAACGATTGTAAGTCACTTTTTACTTAATTCTTTCAATTCCTAACATCATTAAACATGTTTTTCATAAGAAATCAATGATTTTCATGGTAAAATTCTTGTTTTTGTTAGAAAATAGGGTTTTTCATAAATTGGGGAATTGGACCTCGAATTGAGGTCCGATTTTGGAACAAATCATATACATGAACTTGTGGGGGGATGGGTAACCGGATTTTGGTCCTAACCCCGAATTCCGACCATGTGGGCCCGGGGTTGAAATTCACTATTCCGGGCAGAATGTTGTAAAAGTTGTATTTAGTCTTAAGAATTAGTTTGTTGAGTAGTATTGATGATATTAAATCAATTGTGTATAGATACGATTGGATTGGAGCCAAATTTGAAAGAAAAAGACATTTCCACGGATTGAATTGTTCATAAGCATTCGAGGTAAGTATTTGTTCTATCCTAGCTTGAGGGAATAGGAATATGTGTTATGTGTTATGTGATCGAGTGCGGTGTATGGGCTGTGGTGACGAGCATCCATACACTGGCGTCTAGTATGACCGTGAGTCGTTGGAAAATGATTATTTTGAGATATATTACAGATGAATTGTTATTGTTCTCCCTTGTTGGGACTTGTTGTGAAGATAATTATTGATTGCCCTTGATGGGACGGTTTATGAATTGTTGTTTCTTTCTTTGCCCTTAACTGTGATTGTTATTTGGGTGAGGAAGAGTGATAATGCACGAAGGGTGATGCCGTGCCATGTTTATTTATTTATGCACGAAGGTTAATGCCGTGCCATGTTTATTTATTGATTATGCACGAAGGATCATGCCGTGCCCCGTTATTGAACCATGTACGAAGGATCATGCCGTACTATGGATGTGAGGATGAGAGTAAAAGCACGAAGGGTGATGCCGTGTACTTTATTTGTTTATTTGGTGAGGATGAGAGTAAAAGCACGAAGGGTGATGCGCCGTGCAACTGCTTGCTATTTCTTGGATTGATATTACTTGTGTTTACATTATACTTTGTTTTTCCTTGTGAATTTATTAACTGTGGATTAATTGTTGAATTCTTTAAGATATTCCTTATTGTGTTAATACTTGATTATTTCTTGTTATTTTGTGGTACACATATATATATTGAATTGCACAGGTTTATGTGAGTGTCTGGTCCTTGGCTTGTCACTACTTCGCCGGGATAGGCCAGGCACTTACCAGCACATGGGGTCGGTTGTGCTGATATTACACTTCGTGCATTTTTGCACAGGTCCAGGTTACGATCAGGAGCAGCAGCAGCAGTAAATCGATTTCGTGGGAGTTGATCATATTGAGACCGAGGTAGCGTGCAGACGTCCGCAGGCCCGGCGTCTCTCTCTCTTTATTTATGTCATTAGCTGTAGTCTCTTTGTTCCGAGACAAACAGAAATTATGTTATATTTCTTTCAGACTTTTATGTGTAGTATTCCATAGTAGTTCGTGAGTTGGTGACTCCACGTCTTGGGTAGAGGATTTCAGTATGATTTTCACCTTGTGATTTGTTATTCCGCATTTATTCAATTAAAATTGTGTTAAAAACAGGATAGTATAAATGCAGTGGCTTGCCTAGCTACCACGAGTAGGCGCCATCACGATCCCGATGTTGGGGGAAAATCCGGGTCGTGACAAGTTGGTATCAAAGCTCTAGGTTACATAGGTCTCACCACTCATGAACAAGCTTAGTAGAGTTTGAGAGGTAGGTACGGAGACGTCTGTACTTGTCCTCCAGAGTCTATTGAGTTAGGAAAGAGTCTCTCATTTGTTCTTTCTTGTCGTGCGACTTGTTCCTCAATTACCGATTGAATTTCTATTCTGTCCTTTCGCAGATGGTGAGGACACGCGCTTCTTCGTCCGCTGACCAGCAGCCCGAGCCCCAGGCAGCTCCCGTGAGGGGCAGGGGCCAAGGCCGTATCAGAGGCCATGGTAGGGGTAGAGCTCAGCCCCAGGCAGCTACTCCAGAGGTGGAGCCTCATATTGAGATTGACGAGGAGGTTCCGGTTCCAGCAGCTCCAGTGGGCCCAGCTCAGGTCCCAGGAGAGGCTTTATTTACCCCGGATCTCCGGGATGCTTTGGTCAGAATAGCGGGATTCATGGACAGCATTGCCAGAGCGGGTCTATTATCAGTTGCCCCAGCCACTTCTCAGGCTGGAGGAGGGGCCCAGACTCCTATTGCTCATACTCCGGAGCCAGTAGCTCCTCAGCCTCAGGCACCAGTAATTCAGCCAGCTGTGGCCACTCAGTCAGGTACCACAGCTCATGCCGGCGATGGAGCGGCCATGACTTCCGATTCGTTATGGAGGCTTGATCGGTTCTCCAAGCTATTTACCACTACATTCAGTGGAGCCGCATCAGAGGATCCTCAGGACTTTTTATTCAGTTGCCATGAGATTCTCAAGACTATGGGGATCGTGGAGACAAACGGAGTTGATTTCTATACATTCAGACTTGCAGGATCCGCCAAGACTTGGTGGAGAGATTATTGCCTGACTCGACCAGCAGGGTCCCCAGATTTATCATGGGACCAGTTTGCGGAACTATTTTTGGAGAAGTTTCTCCCTGCTACTCAGCGGGATGTACTTCGGAGGCAGTTTGAGCGCCTCCATCAGGGCACTATGACAGTTACACAGTATGAGACGAGATTTGTCGACTTGGCCCGTCATGCAGTGGTTATACTTCCCACGGAGCGGGAGAGGGTCCGCAGATTTATAGATGGGCTTAATCATCCGATTAGACTCCAGATAGCTATGGGCGTGGGGAGTGACATATCATTTCAGGAGGCAGCCAATGCAGCACACAGAGTTGAGATGGCTCTTGCTAGGGGAGGCGGTTATTCTTCGGATAAGAGGCCTCGTCATTCAGGCAGGTTTGGTGGTTCTTCCTCTGGTAGCAGAGAATCCTTTGATAGAGGCCAGTCCTCCAGGCCTTTTCATTCCGCCCTTCAGGCTTCACAGGGTGGATCAGGTGATCGTGGTTTTCGGGGGCATTATTCAGACCAGTCTCCTATTAATGCTCAGCCTCTTCAGAGTGTTCTTGGAGGCCATTCGGGTCGTCGGGGCCAGCAGCCCTATCAGTCTAAGAGTTGCTACGGTTGTGGTGACCCAGGTCATTTTATCAGGTATTGCCCTTTTGCAGCGGGCAACTCTCAGTAGTGAGGTCCTCGTCATATGATTCAGGCCCCAACTAACCCTCAGCCTGCCCAGCTAGCCAGAGGCGGGGGTAGAGATTATAGAGGTGGAGGTCGAGACCGTAGAGGTGGAGACCGTCCAGCGAGAGGTAGAGGTCGGCCAGTTGATGGTCGTCCTAGAGACGCAGCTCAGAGGGGAGGTGCAGATCCCCGATTCTATGCTTTACCAGCCAGGCCGGAGGCAGAGGCATCAGATGCCGTGATTACAGGTACTATTCTTGTGTGTGGCAGAGGTGCTTCAGTATTATTTGACCCTGGATCTACATATTCCTATGTGTCTTCCTACTTCGCACCGTATTTGGCCGTGTCCAACTATGCTCTGGATATTCCAGTTTATGTGGCTACACCGGTGGGTGACTCCATTGTAGTCGATCGGGTGCATCGTTCGTGCGTAGTTATATTTGGGGGTCTTGAGACCCGTGTTGATCTGTTGCTCTTGGATATGGTAGATTTTGATGTCATATTGGGGATGGATTGGTTGTCCCCATACCATGCTATTCTTGATTGTCATGCTAAGACTGTCACCTTAGCCTTGCCAGAATCACCCCGATTAGAGTGGAAGGGTACCTCAAGCCACTCCGTTCGCACTGTTATTTCTTATGTTAAGGCTCGACGCATGGTCGAGAAGGGTTTTCTAGCTTATCTGGCTTATGTTCGTGATTCCAGCGCAGAGGTTCCTTCCATTGAGTCAGTCCCTATTGCACGGGAGTTTCCGGAGGTTTTTCCTTCAGACCTGCCGGGCATGCCACCCGACAGGGATATTGATTTCTGTATTGATTTGGCACCGGGCACTCGGCCCATCTCTATTCCACCCTATCGTATGGCCCCGCCGGAGTTAAAAGAGTTGAAAGATCAGTTGCAGGACCTTCTTGAGAAGGGCTTTATCAGGCCCAGTGTTTCCCCCTGGGGAGCACCTGTATTATTTGTAAAGAAGAAGGATGGCTCGATGCGGATGTGTATTGATTACCGGCGGTTAAACAAGGTGACTATCAAAAATAAATATCCACTGCCGAGGATTGATGATTTGTTTGACCAGCTCCAGGGAGCGAGGGTATTCTCTAAGATAGACTTGAGGTCAGGCTACCATCAGCTGAAGATCAGGGCGGCTGACATTCCTAAGACAACCTTTCGCTATAGATATGGGCATTATGAGTTCTTGGTCATGTCCTTCGGGTTTACCAATGCCCCAGCAGCATTCATGGAGTTGATGAATCGGGTATTCAGGCCTTACTTAGATCTGTTCGTGATAGTATTCATAGATGACATCCTGGTGTACTCCCGCAGCCAGGAAGAGCACGAGCAGCACCTCGGAGTGGTTCTTCAGACTCTGAAAGATTACCAGCTATATGCCAAATTTTCTAAATGTGAGTTCTAGCTGAGTTCGGTAGCATTTCTGGGTCACATTGTATCGGTGGAAGGTATTCGGGTAGACCCAAAGAAGATTGAGGCAGTCCAGAATTGGCCTCGACCAGCTTCAGTGACTCTGAGATCCGGAGTTTCTTGGGATTAGCAGGTTACTACCGTCATTTTGTAGAGGGGTTTTCTTCTATTGCAGCCCCAATGACCAGGTTGACCCAGAAGGGTGTCCAGTTTCAGTGGTCAGAGGAGTGTGAGGCGAGCTTTCAGAAGCTCAAGACAGCCTTGACCACCGCACCAGTGTTGATACTACCTACAGGTACAGGGCCTTATACAGTTTATTGTGACGCATCTCGTACAGGGCTTGGAGCGGTATTGATGCAGGATGGTAAGGTTATCGCTTATGCTTCGAGGCAGTTAAAGATACATGAGAAGAATTATCCGGTTCATGATCTTGAGTTAGCAGCAGTGGTTCATGCCTTAAAGATCTGGAGGCATTATCTATATGGTGTGACATGTGAGGTGTACACCGATCACAAAAGCCTACGGTACTTGTTCAAACAGAAGGAGTTGAATCTACGACAGCGGAGATGGTTAGAGTTGCTAAAAGACTATGATGTTACTATATTATATCACCCAGGTAAGGCCAATGTGGTGGCCGATGCATTGAGTAGAAAGTATGCCGGCATGGGTAGTCTTGCATATATTCCGGTCAATCAGAGACCATTAGCTCTAGATGTCCAGGCCTTAGCCAACCGTTTTGTGAGATTAGACATTTCTGAGCCTAGTAGGGTGTTAGCCTGCACGGTCGCCCGTTCTTCTTTATTAGAGCATATCCGTGAGAGGCAATTTGATGATCCTCATTTGCGTGAGTTGAGAGATACAGTACAGCGGGGAGGTGCCACACAGGTAAACCTAGATGATGATGGGGTATTGAAATTGCGGGGTCGAGTTTGTGTACCCAATGTCGAAGGGATTCGAGAGTTGATCTTAGCAGAGGCCCACAGTTCGCGGTATTCTATTCACCCAGGCGCCGCGAAGATGTACCAGGACTTACGGCAGCACTATTGGTGGCGTAGAATGAAGAAAGATATCATTGCGTATGTCGCTCGGTGTCTGAATTGTCAGCAGGTGAAATATGAGCACCAGAGACCTGGTGGTGTGTTCCAGAGGATTGAAATTCCTTAGTGGAAATGGGAGCGGATCACTATGGACTTCGTTACTGGACTTCCTTTGACTCAGAGGAAATTTGATGCTATTTGGGTCATTGTTGATAGGCTGACCAAATCAGCACACTTTATTCGAGTATCTGTCTCCTACTCGTCGGAGAGGTTAGCGGAGGTTTACATTAGGGAGATTGTTCGTCTCCATGGGGTGCCAGTATCTATTATCTCTGATCGGGGTACGCAGTTTACCTCGCGGTTCTGGAGAGCGGTCCAGCGGGAGTTAGGCACCCAGGTTCAGCTGAGTACAGCTTTCCATCCTCAGACAGATGGTCAGTCCGAGAGGACTATTCATATTCTAGAGGACATGCTTCGAGCCTGTGTCATTGATTTCGAATGTTAGTGGGACCAGTTTCTGCCATTAGCAAAGTTCGCCTACAATAATAGCTACCAGTCCAGCATCCAGATGGCCCTGTATGAGGCGTTGTATGGTAGGCGATGTCGATCTCCAGTCGGATGGTTTGAGCCGGGGAAGGCTCGGTTGTTGGGTACAGACTTAGTTCCGGAGGCCTTGGATAAGGTCAAAATTATCCAGGAGAGATTGCGTGCCACTCAGTCCAGAGAGAAGACTTATGCGGATCGTAAGGTTCGAGATGTAGATTTCATGGTCGGTGAGCAAGTATTGCTCCGAGTGTCGCCTATGAAGGGCGTGATGAGGTTTGGGAAGAAGGGCAAGCTCAGCCCTAGGTATATTGGCCCATTTGAGATTCTAGACAGAGTGGGAGGGGTGGCTTACAGATTAGCTTTGCCGCCTAGCTTATCAGCCGTGCATCCGGTTTTTCATGTATCTATGCTTCGGAGATACCACGGCGATCCCACACATGTGTTAGACTTCAGTACTGTCCAATTGGACAATGATATATCTTACGAGGAGGAGCCGGTGGCTATTCTAGACCGGCAGGTTCGACAGTTGAGGTCGAAGAGTTATCCTTCTGTGCGTGTTCCGTGGAGAGGTCAGCCTCCTGAGGCATCGACCTGGGAGTCCGAGTCTGATATGCGGAGCCGCTACCCACACTTGTTTCCTGACTCAGGTACTTCTTTCTTTGTCCGTTCGAGGACGAACGGTTGTTTTAGAGGTGGAGATTGTGACGACCCAAAGGGTCATCACTTATTTTATTAATCATTTCGAGCTTCTAAGGCCTTGAAAACCTCATTCTATGTTGCCTCGATTTACGTGCACGATCCGAGCATGTAGCCGGAAAGATTTTGTGATAGAAAATATAAATTCTATGAGAAATTTGGATAAAAATGATATTAATATTGATATGGTTGACTTCGGTCAACATTTTTGGTAAACGGATCCGGACCCGAGATTGGATGGTCCCGAGAGGTCCGTGGAAAAATATGGGACTTGGACATGCGTCCGGAGTCGAATTCTGAGGCCTAGAGCCCAAGTTATGAATTTTTATGTGAAATTGTTTTTGATGTAATTATTAAAGGAAAATGAATTAATTGACCTTGGTATCGGGCTCGTATTTTGTTTCCGACGCCCGGTACAAGTCTTAAATATTATATATGTGATTTCTGTAAAGTTTGGTGACATTCGGATGTCGTTTGAGATGTTTTGGACCTTGAGTTCCAAGTTAAGAAGTTTTGAAAATCAAAAGTATGAAAATCATGAGTTTGAGGCTTGATTTGATTAAAACGAAGTGATATTGGCGATGTGATCGCACGAACAAGTTCATAATGTGTTTTTGAGGTTATGTACATGTTTGGTTTGGAGCCCGGGGGCTCGGGTAAAGATTTGATAGGCCGTTGGATGAAATTCTGAATTTTTGAACTGCTGGTTTTTCACCCAGCTGTTGGCTTCGCAATTGCGAAGAATTTCTCGCAATTGCGAAGGGGACAGTGTAAGGCAAGGCTCGCAAATGCGAACCTTTATCGCAAATGCGAAGCCCCCTTTGACCCAGCCTTGTTCGCAAATGCGAACAATTGTTTACATGATATTACTTGTGTTTACATTATACTTTGTTTTTCCTTGTGAATTTATTAACTGTGGATTAATTGTTGAATTCTTTAAGATATTCCTTATTGTGTTAATACTTGATTATTTCTTGTTATTTTGTGGTACACATATATATATATATTGAATTGCACAGGTTTATGTGAGTGTCTGGTCCTAGGCTTGTCACTACTTCGCCGGGATAGGCCAGGCACTTACCAGCACATGGGGTCGGTTGTGCTGATACTACACTTCTGTGCATTTTTGCACAGGTCCAGGTTACGATCAGGAGCAACAGCAGCAATAAATCGATTGCGTGGGAGTTGATCATATTTGAGACCGAGGTAGCTTGCAGACGTCCGCAGGCCCGGCGTCTCTTTCTTTATTTATGTTATTAGCTGTAGTCTCTTTGTTCCGAGACAAACAGAATTGTGTTATATTTCTTTCAGACTTTTATGTGTAGTATTCCATAGTAGTTCGTGAGTTGGTGACTCCACGTCTTGGGTAGAGGATTTCAGTATGATTTTCACTTTGTTATTCCGCATTTATTCAATTAAAATTGTGTTAAAAACATGATAGTATGAATGCAGTGGCTTGCCTATCTACCACGAGTAGGCGCCATCACGATCCCGATGTTGGGGGAAAATCCGGGTCGTGAGAGTCATCCAACAAAACCATACTGAATATATTGAAAAAGAAACTCGAAGATGCTAAAGGACTATGGCCCGAGTTATTGCTAGAAGTACTATGGGCGCATAGGACTACCCCCAAATCCTCCACATGAGAAACTCTTTACTCACTAGTCTACGGAACTGATGCCATCATACCGGTCGAAGCCGGCGAGCCAAGTCTAAGGTACTCGCACACGAGCAGAGAGGAGAATGACGCAAATCAACTCCAAGATCTTGATGAAGCTGAAGAAAGAAGGGAAATGGCCCACATTAGGCTGGTGGCCCAAAAATAGCAGATCGAAAGATACTACAATAAGAGAGCAAAAATCCGACCACTCAAAGTAGGCGACTACGTGCTAAAAGCCAAGACACCGGCATCCAAAGACCCTAACGAAGGAAAGTTGGTCACCAATTGGGACGGACCCTACAAAATCATCGCAACAGCAGACAAGGGTTCCTTCCGACTAGAGACCATGAATGGGAAGACGCTCCAAAACAACTTGAACATCTCCCCCCTCAAGCATTTCCATTTCTAGAAAAGAGTATCCCCCATGTCGTACTCTTTTTCCCTCATCCGAGTTTTGTCCCAATTGGGTTTTCTCCGAGAGGTTTTTAATGAGGCGACGAAGGAGACGCTCGTGAGTGCTTAAAAGCTTAAATCTGATATACCAGGCGTACCAACGATCGGCACGAATGGCATATCACAGGGACTAGGGCTATGGCCATCTCCAATGTATGAAAGGCTACGACCATCTCTAATGTATGAAAGGCTACTGCCATCTCCAATGTATGAAAGGCTACGGTCATCTCCGATAAAACAAAAGGCCACAGCCACCCATAAACGCAAAAGGCTAAGGCCCTAACAGCGTAAAAGAAGACTACGGTCATCCCCGATAAACAAAAGGCCATGGCCACCCATAAACGCAAAAGGCTAAGGCCCTAATAGTGTAAGTGAAGACTACGGTCATCTCCGATAAACAAAAGGCAACGGACACCCATAAACGCAAAAGACTAAGGACCCAACAGCCTAAGAGAAGACTACGGTCATCTCCGATAAATAAAAGGCCACGACCACCTATAAACGCAAAAGGCTAATGCCCTAACAACGTATGAAAAGACTACGGTCATCTCGAACAAGCAAAAGGCTACGGCCATCCACAAACACAGGAGGCCACGACCACTCCTGAATGCGTAAACAACCAAGGGAAAAATAATAGCCACATAAAAACACACAAGCAGTCGTGACCAGAGTCAATCCAACCTAACTACGACAAATTAACTCAATAAAAGGCGACTCCATGCAGCAAATACGCAAAACGTAAATTGCGAAAGAAGACATAAAAATACAATAATTCCCATGTATCATTATAAATCATTCACAGATTATAACGTCGCTTCGATTAAAAAAAGAAGTTTAATCTAACTACCCTGGCCCCTACTATACTCCGCCGCACCTGCCGTGTCGTCAACACGGTCCCCACCGCCCTCGGTCCGGAATGCCAAAGAAATCCATAACCCCATGCCAAACTGGTTCACATCCATAAAAGTATAGCCTGCTGGGTCCGGAGAATCAGGGTTGTGCCCACAAGATTCGCCCGCAACCCTCGGAGAGTCAGGGTTGTGCCCACAAGATTCGTGCGCAACCCTAACAAGACGACGCTGATTTTCAACCTCTACCTCAGTGGCTCTACCAACGACCAGTAGCTCCTCGAATACAGTCCGCCTCGCCTCGGCATACACCCACATGTCATGAGCTTCTCGGGACACGCACAACCCCACCTATCAACCGCCTCCGCCTGCTGAGGAGCGACCACCTTGGCCATTGTAGTCCCGAGCTTGGCAGATAGGGCTCAACTCTGGCACGCAACTCCGCTGCCTCCGCCATCGCCACACGGCCCAGTTCCAACTCTCCCTCCTTCTGTAGAAGGAGACTCTCCAGCTCAGTATTTCGAGCCACAGCAGCCATTAGGTCTGCATCTACCTTTCCAGCTGGGCCGTGCGCTTTCGCAATTCACCCTCCGCCTGCTCCAACCTCTCACGGATAAATTGAAACTGAGGGTCTTGGGTATAAAGGTCCGCTAGCGTCTTATGTTTACCGTGGACCTCCCTGTATTTCTTTGTCGCCTTCCTAAGGGCGACGCTCTTCTTCCGCTCCCGCCGACCTCGCTCTACTTCTAAGATGAGGGTCTGAGAGAAAGACAAAGAAGAGACATAATTCAAAATGGCACACGCCTCAGGGCTCATGATAAAACAATGAAAAACAATGACAAAATCTTACATGCAAGGCAGTGCCATAAACTCGACGAGATAAATCCTTGTCGCTTACGACCTTCAAAGAGTCGGTTTCGGCATCCCCGCATAATAAAGACATATCCGTCGCGGCCTGCTCGCTGTCCAGCAACAGGTTGTATCACGTGGGAATCACAAGCCGACGGGTAGGTCCCATTATCATCATATCCACCCGAGCGTAGTCTTCTCGCGGCATGTCCGCAGAAGCAGGAGCCCGTTCGGGAGCAGCCCCTTCCTCATCAGCAGCTAGCCCGTGACAACCGGCGTACTATCATCCTCAACATGAGCAGAAGCGGTATTGCCCACAACTTCCCTCAAGAGGTCCACCCTCTCCGGTCGAATCACGTCGCCCATAAAGACCGACCTCGATTCAGGGCGGCGAGTGATCGCCTTCCTCTGTTCCACGACCACGCCTTTACCAAGAAGTAGCCGGCGCCTCTTTCGCTCCAGCGGCTCATCGTGCTCAAAATCCTCTTCTTCAACAAGAGGATATAGATGCAAGGGGCCCTGTATAAACATCGGTTCATTCACCGACTCGACGATGGGACGAGAAGTCCCAGGGACGTCCTCAGAAGCAGGCTCCCAAATCATGGCCTCGCCTTCAGAACGAACGGCGACGGAAACATCCACACTAGATGCTTCCATATCTGCTTGATCGCCCTCAGGTCGAGTGGCCTTAGGAGCGATCCCACTTACATGAACTACATGTTCAAAGTCGGAATCCGCCGATGAGGAAGCGACAACTCAACGTCTCCTCCTCCACGGTGCACTCCGGGCTGCCAACACAGTTAACCAAGGAAAGATGCGTCAGAAAATACGACGTCAAAAAAAATATATGGTTGCCAAACCTAAAACCAGTACAATACCTAGAAGGCCATATCTCGTGGTGAATGCCACCCACATTCTACATTCCTCCGCGAACGGGATCAACCGCCCCACCCATGCTCTAATATCTGGCACAGATTGGGGCGTGTGCACCCTTGATGCAGATGCAAAATATAAAAAGGTGACGAAGAGTCAAGCAAGCATAAAATAACTAAGTACAAGGGACGACACTTACTCTCGGTATTCCATGCTGCAGGGAATCCATTAGGGTTTGACACCAAATTCGATGTTCGGATGAAGAAAAATTTCAGCCAAAACTGGCGATTGGGCTTGTCGTCCGTCTCGACAACCAAACCCTTCTTCCTACGGTTCTTCAACTAAAGCAACGTCCCCCTCATAAACCCGGGACTGAACCGTGACGTCCAGTCCGACCCTCTCGGCGTAAGTCGTTAGGATACGACATATTTTCCACGTGTAACGGGTAAGTTGGGCCGGACACACATTGTAAAATCTACATAACTCTTCTGACAACGAGTAGATAGGAAGGCCACACCCTATTATGAAGGGGTACTCATAGAA
Source organism: Nicotiana noctiflora (assembly GCA_032618575.1). Lineage (NCBI taxonomy): Eukaryota > Viridiplantae > Streptophyta > Magnoliopsida > Solanales > Solanaceae > Nicotiana > Nicotiana noctiflora. The sequence goes on from JASVEL010005922.1 coordinate 96,495, forward strand.
AGCACAGTACCCCATTCTGTGTATATTTGCAAAATCCCCCTCGGCCGTTTGCATGACGACCATCTCCGAAATCTGACAAGAAATACGGAGATCATCCAAAAGAGACTCAGTAAATTTAGACCTCTCCCATGCCGGGGCAGCTCCTTCGAAGGAAAATCCCTTCGAACTTATAGTTCACGGGGAAGTAAGTTGTCTACAGAGAGAGGAACGAGGGGTTTGCGGGATTTCTTCCCACCTTCCGAAGGAGGAGGAACCCTGGAAGTGGCCTCATACTCATTTGTCCCACGGAGACGACTACCTTTAGCCATTGTCAACCTTTTTTATCAAATTCAGAGTATGCCAACAAGCTCCGAAAGTCAAAATGAAAAGTTGCTAAATATCGCTATAAAAAATGACAAAGTGCAAGGAACTTTTTATAGGGATCCGAAGAATGGAAAAACTTGAAATCCCTCCCAATTTATAACGGGCCAGTACACGGGATTTGAAGAGGTTGGTGTCAGAAAAGGAGGCGGGAAACCGAAACATCAAATCATCTCCTGGCATGCCTCGGGAGTAGTTGTAATCATGACACATGCCGTCGGCAAACGACGGTTCAAAGAACATGCCACGTATGCATATACGGATAGGTCCGAGACAAGTCGATCTTTTCCGCCCATTGCAGATATATGTCGAATACATCTCCAACAGGCGGAGGGACTAACTATATGGGGTTAAATCGGACGCAATTGATGAAAGTCGAGCATGCCTCCCTCCACTACCACTAAAGTCAAATATACATCCCTTCGCGCCCATACGACGGAAGGGAGTACGCCTCAACAATAAAGGCGCACTGACAAACTTGTCCGTACGAGTATTCCGTCCCCTCTGCCCGTTTATATTTCTATAACGATAATAGTCCTAGAATAAAGTGATATTCTGACGAGGGGGCCTTCCTTCTATATAAGGAAAGACCTCCCTCATTTGTAAGCAAGTGTTATTTTCATTAATAATACAACTTCTGACTATCATTCTCTCTATATAATATCTCTCTCTTAGTGATCAGTTTTGATAATCGACCAAGTCTTATTATAATCTCACAAGAGCAAATAACATACGAATTATAGATCTATCATTGGGTTTATTACCGTTGATTTCGATTTACCTTTTTATGATCTTTGATTGTCCCTAACTCATAAAGCAACTGATAGTTTTTGGGTCAAACAACAACCCCATGAATAATACAACATACGGAACAATCAATAAAAAATAATACCAAACTAACTAATCCCAACATAATCATTCCCGGTAAATCCAAGGATAAAGCTTTAGAATTGACAATCCTAAGAATAATACAACATACGAATAATCAATAAGAAATAATATTAAAATAACTAATCCCAATATAATTGATTCAGCATAACTTGTCTTCGACCCAAACGAGTGACTTAGTTATACTATTTGGCAATGGCAATAAAGCATATGCTTTTGGAGATATATTCTGAAAAAGAGTATAGAGATTCTTTTTACCAAACAAAGCAAAAGAAATAACACATTCCTTCTCATTAATTAAACTTAAAAAATAAAAATAAAAAATTGCACATGATCGATCAACTAATTGCTAATTATCACAATTAATATCAAAGTCAATTATTCTTATCTTCTTTTGTTTAATGATTATGTCTGGAAATTGAATTATGCCAATGCGTTCTTTTCTATTGCAGTTGTCACTCTTTTAAATGGTGGATACAATGGGAAATAAGAACCACAAACAATTGAACTAAAAAAGAGAAGAAATAATGATAAAGAAAAGAAGGAATAAAAGACAAACCGTATTATAGTACTTCATCAGATCAGTGAGACTAAGTTGTTGATTCAGAAAAAGCTTTACTTATTAAGTGGTAATTCATTAACAAAGATTCCCTGCATTATGCATGTTAAATATTGTTTTTGAGTTAATGTTTAATTTACTAAAAGCAATCATATTAATTAGTGCAAAGCAAGTTGTCGTCAGCATATTTGAAACCTCCGACGATTCGACGAACATCAATACTTTAAATAGAATTAGAGGAGGAGCCAAAGATTTGAATTTTATAAGTTTTAAATTCTAGGTGTTATTAATTGGAATCTAAATTGATTTTTAGCCACATTTAACGAATTTCTTTGTATCCTGAGTTCGAACTTGTTTTGATGGTTGTTACCTATCGTATCGTATCGTATTGTTATTTTAAATATAATATTTATTTTGATTATTACTTAAATATTATTGTATCGTATCTTTAAATTCGTCGTCACGTAACGATGAAATATGCCACTTTATGTGACGATCAATTTGGTGTGATCGTGTCGTTTCCTTATGTTTTTCTCTCAATCTCACCCTTCATTATTATTAAATAATTTTATTTTATTATTTACCCTACCTTTTTATATACCGTATCATAATTTTTCTTTATAATATTGCAAGTTTATTCATCACATCATAGGTGCGTGATATCATGAAACGACGCCAAAACAATACAATCTATCTAAATATTGTATTCATCAAACAATACAGTACAATATAATACAATACAATACAATATAATATATTATTAAATGATATGTAACAACCATACCATTCTAGCTCTAGAGGACTCTATGTATGGGATGTTCCAAAATCTTTTAACTTAAAAGGAAATATTTCGGAAGAACTATTACCCGTACCTTGTGTGAGCACGTGATTTTTGCCTTACTTGAGAAGCACTCCCAGAAAATTCAAAAATAAAAATAGTTTCGTGTTGAGCATGATTTTTGTGATTTTGTGTTATTTTATCTTTTTGTGTGCACGTTTATTTATTTAAATTAAAAATACAAAAAATATATGCTAGGTTTTGCATTCTTAGTATTTGATATCGAAGTCATGTGATTTACATTTTAGGTGATATGTAATTATGTACGTTAATTGTAGTAAAAATAGCTGTGTTATAGGTTAGTATATATGCATATGTGTGTGTGTATATATATATATATATATATATATATATATATGTATATATACATATATATATATATATACACTTACACATATAGTACATCATGTAGATCCGATCTGGGCCGAAACTTAGCCTAAAAACCAGGCCCAAACGAATTTCCTCTAATCCAGCCCAAACACCCGTCCAAGCTTCAGCCTGTGTAACGCTTGATCTGGACCGTTGGATTTTATTATCCAACGGCCCAGATTAATCCTTTAATTCCAACATACCCGGTCCAAGACCCACCCAAACGACATCGTTTCGTTAAGTGGGTGGATCCAAGCCGTCGATCTAAATCGATCCAACGGCCTAGATCCAATCCCATGCGTGGTATATATTCCTAATCCCTTACCCCGCCCCCCCCCCCCCCCCCCCCCCGCTTCGTCCCTCAGGAGCTCTCAAAGACCCGGCGTAACGCCGCCCTCCTCCGCCGTACTCCGCCTGCCGGAAATCGCCTCACGGCGGTTCCGGTAGGCCAATGGCCACCAAACCAATGCCAAAATCTTCCCCTCACCTCACCCATCACGAATCTGGCCTCCGCTAACCTCGAATCCCTCCGGAGCTCCTCGAATCTTCATTTGAAGATTCGAGTCAAACTCGAACCAATGCCAAATCACCCCAAACTCACCCCAAACCCTCACATGGCCTCCCTCGTACCCCCGCCGGCTTTCGTTTGCTTCGAATCTAACCGGAAATGCAAAAGCCCCAAATCCGAGCCTATGAACCCTAGATTTCAAATTAGAATCTCCGGTTGAATTCGAGAGAGACTGAAGCCTAATAGAGTTTAATTGGGATGTTCTCGCTGGAGAACATCTCAATTAAAGTCCTTTAGACTTCACATCCAAGGCCAAGCTCAAAACAGTCCGGGCTTTGCTTCGATTTCGATTGCGTTCGAGGTAATCTCCCTTTTTCCTATCTATTTTTAACTAGGTATGTGTTGTTTGTGTGTTCTTTGTTAGATTCAATTGGTTTAATTTTCTTCTTGGCCGTCCATAGTCGTCATTTCTTCTCCAAGACCTCTTGTTTTGGTCAATTGTTTTCTGTATCGCTTATTTGAATGTGTTAGTTATAGGATACGAACTCGCGTCGATTAGCGTCGTCGAATAGTTAACTTCGCATATGTCCGGCATTCGCCGAGATTTCAGAATCATTGTTTAGCCAACTAATCTGTTATCATTGCTATGTGTTGTAGTTGATTAGATGTCATCTTTTAATTACCTAGGTTGAGTTATTTGAATTACCACACAGTAATTAGCATTCCTGGATTGAATGGGACTGTTTGATTGGTTTGAAACTGAAATCATGGTTCAAATTGGCTGACTAGGAAATCATGGGTTAACATTTAGAGTATTTAGTGTCCTGCACATGAGGCAAGTCAGTGGAATCCACTGTCACAACAGAGCAGCCCACCAGTGCCCTGCACTTATCAATTTTTAATTATGAAAACCCCATACTTGGACATGGTTTAGTGGGTTGGACAGAAGAAGGATGGGCAAGGGTCTGTTCTGCAGAATCTGGGTGCTCCTAGGTGTTGTTTTGGTTATAAATAGATAGGCATTGATACCTGAGAGGATATACACATTTAGAGGGAAGAGAGAATACCTGAGAGTAACTAGTGAGAAGATAGACAGTGATAACAGGAATACCTGGAGAGAACACAGTCATAGCTAGAGAGAGTACTTAGGGAGAAAATAGACAGCAAGTATACATTTCGATACACATATAGAAAGATACAGAGAGAAAGGCTACTGTTTCATTGGTTTTGGGGTCACTGTTTCGTGTGTTTTGATTCAGTGGCTGAGCTATTAGTCTTTCGTGTGTTGTGGTTGTGTTTTGCTGTTGGTGGCAGTGCTCGTTTGGTTGCTGTTGGTCATGTGTATTGAGTGTTTGTGGCTGTTGGTCGATTATTGTTGAAGCTGGTCCAGATTTGTTGTTGTGTTGGATTGTTGCTGTTGTGTTTGAGTTGTTGTTACTTGGTTTATTGTTTGCTGTTGGTCGATTATTGTTGAAGCTGGTCCAGATTTGTTACTGCTGATCCAGTGTTGTGGCTCTTGGCATATTGTGGCAGCAACTAACTGTTTGTTCTTGTGTTGTTGTTGTCACTGTGCTACTGCCATTGGTAACTGCCACTGGACTGTTGAGTCAGCTCGTATTGTTACCTTGGCTTGAGTTTTGAATTGTTTCTGTTTGGTTTTGGTTGAGTCTACTGGTTTTCTCTGTTGTTCTTTTGGTTATTGTTGTTGCTGTGCATATAGTAACTGCCACTAGTTGCTGTTGGTCTGTTGTTTACTTGGTTTCATCGGCTTAACTGATCTCCATTCTCTTGCTTTGTCGATTTCCAGGTATTTCATTACTGCCTGAAGCTGTAGACATGAATGGAAGCAATAAAATTTATGCTTATTGATTATCATGTCCTTTTAACTCATATCAAAACTTAGTTAGATACATGTGCACTCATTAAGAAGAGCCTGAACATGTAGTAGACTGTATGGGTTGTCACTGTATTAACTTCATATTTCCCTAGCCTGTTATAGTAGAAATGGTCTACTGGAAAACACACTATGTAATGGACAGGTGAATCAGTGAAATACATGCTGTTATAGGTATTAATTTGTCCAAGTTAAAAGTGTATAACACCCAGTATAGAAGTAAATAGAGGCATAATGATGGTAGCTTGGTCGAAAGTTATGAATTAGTAAGTACCATGTTCAATGTTCAAGTAGTTAATCGTAACAATAAGCATGTAAATCCCGTTTTATCCATAGTTTGTTTAAAAAGGGAATCAGGACGATTGATATATCACTTCATTGCCATTGGATTATCCGTACATTCTAGTTCGTGTATATTTACTATGATCTAGATCCTTTACACGAAAACTGATTATCAATTAGATTAGATTAAAATCAGAAGCATGTTCAATATTCTTTTCTTAAATAAAACAAAAGTCTTTCTGTTAACTAATTAGCTTAGCTAATTTGAATGCAAATCGAAGTTTAAGTAATTTAAGAGCATAGTAAAGAGGAAATTGTCTTCTGGTGTTTAATTTTGAGTCGGGGCTCTATTGAATAGCCCGAATGGAAAAAATATCAAACTAGTAGGTAATGATAAACGATTAACATTTTCTTTGTTAGAGATGAATCAAGTAGAGAATATAGTTCATCCTAGGATCGGCCTTAATAATAACGAGATGAGCCTCGCCAAACGCAAATACACAATCGCGGGGCCCTCTAATCAGTTGTCATGAAAACTTAGCCTTGGAAAGACCGTTTAGTTGATTTCACGGTCTTTTCTGAAGTTAATAACGACGATAGATTCTCTAGGCACGATTTGTAAGCAAATTACTTTCCTAAACACGGGTGCGCATTTATGTGACCCAAATCTTACTCTCGGCGAAACTGAGATACATTAGAGTCGCAGGCGTACTGGTTACGGTGCGGCTTGAAATGTATTTTCGTAACGTCGCAATTCTTCTAAAAATAAGAGCGGAGCATTAAAGCACATGGTTAGAATATATAAAAGAATCAGATAGAAACAAAGATTGCAATTGAGCGACCGTGCTAAAACCACGGAATCCGGGAGTGCCTAACACCTTCTTCCGGGTTAACAGAATTCCTTATCCAGATTTCTAGTTTCGCAGACTGTATTACAGAGTCATAAATTTCCTCGGTTCGGGATTAAACCGGTGACTTGGAACACCATTATTTTTCCAAGTGGCGACTCTGAATTAAGTAAACTAGTCCCGTTTCGATTGTCCTTTAATTGGAAAAACTCCCTTGCGCCCTCGTGGGTGCGTAAAAAGGAGGTGTGACAGCTCTGGCGACTCTGCTGGGGACGCATTCCTCGAACTTCGGTTCGGGGTCTAAGAACTCGAGCTCATTTAAATTGTTATTTTGTCTATATCTGATTTTATTACATGCTACATGTCTACCGCTTTGATATTCGTTGTACTGTATATACAAACTGCTATATGTTTACCGCTTTGATATTGCGTGAACTGTATATAAAACTGTGCCGAAAACCCGTCTCTTCTTACCCCGGGGATGTGCTTACTGGTTGAGACTCCCCTTTCTGTTAGTGTCAATACCAAAGTAAGAAAAGAGGCATGATAAGTTACAAAGCCGGACGATCCCGCGGGTCCCCGGTACGTAGCTCCCTCCTCAAATCCGAGTCGTCCGCTCGGGTACACGGTCTAGTATCATTGAAAAGCATCGGGATATTGAGCCTAGATTCAGGACGTTTAGTTGCATCATCTCTGACTTAGGGGACTCAACACAGGGGTTGGGTCCGTCTAGGACAGGTAACCCGAAAGGAAAGACCATTTTGCCATATCATATTTGTTGTGAGCATTTATTTAGACTGACATGCTGACCGGGTTCCTTTAAATACCGAAGAAAAGAAAAAAACACAAAAGGAAATAGTATGGGGAAGTAAATATCTTTCAGAAAAATACAAAAATACGTTTCACCAACAAGTCCACGAATTTAGTTTGCCAATAAAAGACGGCAGAAGATTGACTTTGCCGACAAAATGGGTTTTTGACAAAATGTGTTTTTGACAATCAATAAAGGAAAGATAGTTGTTTTGACGGACCGAACTACGCGAGTTTGATTCTCACCGAGTGTGAGATACGTAGGCAACCTTTAAACGGGTCCAACTCCCATATTTCAAAAATAAGTTTCAATGGCGGAACGCCAAGATATTTAATTTTGCCTTAACGACCACTTTTTTGACCAGTCAATTCCTGGGGCCCGTTTCGTTTTTTTAGAAAAGATAGTTTTGGGGCAAATAAAAATTTCGCTTTCATCTAAGAATTACCTTAAATAAATGTGCAGAATGAGCACGAGTCAGAATACAACCGAAGCTATCATAAACAAGGTCCCCTTAAGTTTGCACAGGTGGTGGAGCGACTTGGGTGAGCAAGGACAAGATGCCGTTAAGCTGTACTTGGGAGATCTAGTGGGGCTGCTAAATATTCCCCCGAGAGGAGACATCATACGAGCTTTGATCTCATTCTGGGATCCGGCACACAATGTGTTCCACTTTTCAGACTTTGAACTCACACCAACACTGGAAGAATTAGCCGGATATGTCGGAAGACCAAAGGTCCCTATGAGGGATCAATACCTTATTGCACCAAGGGTGGTGACAGTACATCGGTTTTTGGATACGGTAAAGATCCGCAGAACTGTACACAACCCAGACTTATCAGAAGGGTTCTGCACTTTGGCATTTCTATATGACAAATATGGTCATTATGGGGGCTTTAACAAACACAAAAGCAAAATCTGCAGCGGAGACAATCGGGTAAAATGGGAGGAGCATAGACGCATCGCCTTCATGATAGCTTTCCTAGGTTCATTGATATTTCCTAGAAAAGATGGGAATATCAACATACAAGTGGCAGGGGTCGTCAGCACTTTGATGAAACAGAACAACAGTACTTTGGCTCCCATGATAATATCGAATATCTCTCGTGCACTCACCATCTGCAAAGCTGGAGGAACTTTCTTTGAAGCTTGCAATGTATTGCTCCAAATGTGGATGATCGATCACTTATGTCATCATCCGCAATTTATGAGGTATAGTTCACCAAAGAAAACTTGTATAGAAGAATTTCCTGCAAGGGTCGAGGGACATGAGTTGCCAGAGGGGATCAGCGGATGGATACGACTTTTGCGTTCGACTACGGCCAGCGGGATAGAATGGACGTTTGGTTGGCTACCCGTGGAAGAAGTCATATATGCATCAGCCGCAGAATCATATTTATTGCTAATGGGCCTCAACAGCATCCAGCCCTACGCACCAGGTCGAGTATTGAGACAGTTGGGACGATGCCAAATAATCCCAAAAGAAGAAGACCTCAGCCCACATGTAGTTGAAATTGGACCAGGAGGACAGTTCCCTGAAGCATTGGTCCGAAAGATTTGGAGTGAGTGTCAGACATTAAAAATAGACACTCGGGTGCGAGATCGAGCCCGGGGCGAAGTATCGTCGGAATATCCTGCATGGTATAGTAGAGATGTGGAGCATCAAAGGCCCGCAAAAAGGCCTCACCTCAGGGAGTTTGCTGGAGCGTCACGAGAACAATGGGACTGGTTGGCTAGAGAGGAAGCTTATAGAACAAAGATCAGCAGGATAGAACAACGGACCCAAGAGCTCCAATTTGAAATGGATGTGCAAGCCGCCGCCAACGAAGGAGATAAAAAGAAGTTGGCACAAGAAAATGACTTTCTGAGAGCTCAAATCCAGCAAATGAAAAGGGATGCTGACAGACAGTTGAGGAGTCGGGCGGACGAAAAATTGATAAAGGGTTTGAAAAGCCAGGTTGCCGATGTCCAAAGAGAATTGGAAGAGTCTAAGGCCCAAATAGTGAGGATCCGAGCTAGCTGGAGAAAGGAGGCACATCAACATGCACTTCACCTACAACGGGTGGAAGAGGATTACACTGATATCGTCACCAGTTTAAGGGAAGCAAATGTTGTCCTCAGAGAACGGGTTTTCAAGCAAGCCCAAGATGCCAGAGCGGACCTCGACCGTTGCCACAATCTGATGGCTCGACTGCAAGAACAAATAGACAGGCTCTTAGACCAAGTCACCAACAACGCTCAACGATTGGGGGCGAAAAACCAGCGGATAGAGCGGCTACTCAGAGAAAGGGACATGATCAAGGACAGAATCGGGGAAATCGGGCACTATGTCACCATGAAGTGCTTAGCTTGTGAACAAATGCCCCGCGCCGACCTTTTTGCTTCAATTATGGGCTATGTTCATCGGATCATGGAAGAATTAAGGGGACTACACAAGGACCTCACGCCCAGGCCCGCGGCAAGGCCGAATGATGCCTCGCGGGCCCCCAGGAATTTTAGAGCAGTAGACCTTTGATTAAAAATGTATTTTTGAAATATTGGGTCAAGCCAGTTGGCATGTTATTTTACGTTTTCGAGTCAAGCATTTTCTTTTGTTTTGTTGATTGTTGTAAGACGTGTTTTGTAACTACACGGTTTTATTTGATATAAAAGTTACTGAATTTTGCCACAATCCTGTTAACAGAACTACGCTCGGTCTGATTCACGCGAGAACGTGATACGTAGGCAATCCACATAAGATTCGACCACCACTAAAAAGAAAGAAAAAGAATCCAAAGGTTAAATAACAATAAGGCTTGCAAAGATAGTCGAAAAAGAAAAAAGGAAAAAGAAAAAGAAAAAGAAAAAGAAAAAGGGCCGGAATGACGCATGTTAAAGAGTACACGTAGAAAGGGTTATTTGGTTAGGTGCATTGCATCCAACGTGCTATAACATATCCGTCAAACTCGGTGAACTAACAAGTTTGTTGCGTATTCCAGAAAGTTTAGCAGTTGGTTTGACAGAATATACTGGCCAGCCATCACTACCGTACTAGATCCAAAGGACCGGTTACAGTAAGCATGTCTAGTTCTGGCAAGAGTCTCGAGGAAGAAAAATCCGAGCTACAAATCATGAAAGAAGAGGTAGACCGGTTAAAACAACGGATAACAGAGATGCACCTGGCCTGGGCCAGGGAACAGTCTTCACCAAACCGCCCTACTCTCGCCTCAGCTCCGGAACATCCGCCCGTCGATCCTTCAACAAGCGCCCCGAGCTATCCATACTTTCAGGGGGAAAATCCATATGCCACCCACATTCCACCAGCCAAACCAAATCCTCCTCCGGTCACCCCTGTTTTTGTAGCACCTCCACCTGCTCCTCTGCAAAGGCCGGCCAGCGAGCCATATGTTCAGATCCATGACAACTCTTACTATCCTCCAGAGCCTACCTTCAGGGCTCCTGAACCACAATCACATACACCTCACTGGGATAATCCGGCAGAACCGGAAAAACACTTCCAAAGTTCGGAACACGAGGAAGTTGTCAGAAAAGTTAAAAGCCTGGAGCAGTCCTTCAGGAACATGCACGGTTTAGGCAACCAGGTCAGCGTCGCCTATAAGGATCTGTGTCCATTTCTGGACGTCCAGTTGCCAGCAGGATTTAAAATGCCTAAATTCGACCTATACGAGGGGCATGGTGACCCGGTGGCCCACTTGCGGGGGTTTTGCAGTAAAATGAGAGGGGCCGGAGGACGGGACGAGCTTCTGATAGCCTACTTCGGCCAGAGTCTGGGAGGATCGGCGTTGGAGTGGTACACTAGACAGGATCCCAGTAGATGGTTTACGTGGGATGATTTGGCTCAAGCTTTTATCGGCCAGTTCCAATATAATCTTGAGATAATCCCCGACCGCCTATCATTGCTAAAATTAGAGAAGAAGCCTGCTGAAAGCTTCAGGGAATTTGGTTTCCGATGGAGGGAACAGGCGGCCAGGGTGGATCCACCGATGAGAGAGAGCGAGATGGTGGACTACTTCTTGCAGACATTAGAGCCCACCTACTTCGGACATCTGGTAACGTCCGTAGGTAAATCATTCACTGAGGTGATAAAAATGGGGGGTATGATCGAGGAAGGTTTGAAGGCCAACAAGATCATGAGTTACTCAGCACTGAAAGCCACCACTCAGGCTATCCAAAGTGGTACTGGAGGAGTATTGGGGAAAAAGAGGAGAGAGGAAGTTGCGGCCGTCGAGTCCGGGGCATGGTTCAGAAATAGAGGCCCCGCACCCCAATATAGCCCACCCCAGCCTCACCACCAAAACTACTCTCACAACCCATATAGCCACCCGCAACATTATTATCCCGCACCTGATCCCCATTTTACTGTCCACCATGCACAATCCTATTCTGCACCTCCTGTTCATGCACCGTGGCGTGCACCAAACCCCCAGAACAATCACCCACCCCCAAGAGCTTACAGAAACCCCTCGGGCGCGAATTTCCGTCCAAACCAGGCATTCAGAGGCGACAGGGCGCCGAGGCCAAAGACTTTCACTCCCTTAGGAGAGTCTTACACCAGTCCGTTCCACCGGTTGAAGCAAGTAGGGTTGCTAAATCCGGTTGAAGCTAAGCTACCAAACCCCCTCCCGAAGAACCTGGACCATTCAGTAAATTGTGCCTACTGCTCGGGATGTCCGGGGCACGATACAGAAAAGTGTTGGAGGCTAAAAACGGCCATCCAGGAGCTTATTGACACTCGCAGGATTGAGGTCCAGACTCCAACAGAGCCCAACATCAACCAAAACCCGCTTCCGACTCATCATGAGACCAATATGATCGAGTTGGTACGGGCGGAGGAAGGAAAGGAGAAAGCCTCTCAGACTGTAATGATGATTAAGTCTAGCGGGGCAGGAACGAGAAAAGGGCCAAGCCTTGATGAGTCGCCCAGTTGCAAGAAGGACATACCAGGAGAGTCGGAAGCAGGAAAGGAAAGTGTGAACGAAGTACCGGTGAAGCCGGCCAAGATAGTTGTACCGGGGGCAGCAATCAAGCCCATCTTGACAGTAGCAGGCGTTCGAATGGATCCTTTCATCATCCGGCCGGCAACACAGTTGCCAGTAACTGATAGCCGGGCTGTCCCATGGAATTATGCTCGGATTACAACGACCTACAGAGGAAAGGAGGTGAAAGAGGAAGTTTGTGAAGCCCAAGGGTTGACCCGCTCGGGGAGATGTTTTGCCCCTGCGGAATTGAGGAAGACCACTCCGGCAGTATTGAAAAAGCCGGTCACCGATGAAGAAGCGGAAGAATTCTTGAAAAAGATGAAGCTGCACGACTACTCCGTCTTAGAGCAGTTGAAGAAGACTCCGGCGCAAATATCATTGCTATCCTTGCTGATACATTCGGAAGAACATCGGCAAGCATTGATGAAAGTCCTGAATGAGGCACATGTACCGGATAAAATCTCGGTAAGCCATTTGGAGAAGATCACCAATCGGATCTTCGAAGCAAATCGGATCACCTTCACCGATGACGAGTTGCCTGAGGAAGGCACTGAGCACAACAGGGCTTTATATCTTACGGTGAAGTGTGAAGAGGCGGTGGTTACCAAAGTCCTTGTCGATAATGGTTCCAGTGCTAACATTTGTCCTCTCTCTACACTGGGCAAATTAAAAGTAGACATCGGCAGGGTACGCAAGAACGGCGTATGTGTTCGAGGGTTTGACGGAGGAGGCAAAGCGTCGGTTGGTGACATAGTGCTAATCTTGACAATTGGGCCAGTGGAGTTCACCATGGAATTCCAGGTGCTGGACATGGTGGTGTCATATAACCTCCTAATAGGGCGACCGTGGATTCATGCCGCAAGAGCAGTTCCATCCAGCTTACACCAACTCGTCAAGTTTGAGTGGGACCAACAGGAGATCGTCGTCCATGGAGAGAACGATCCACAATCAGGCACCATCATTCCCTTTGTTGAAACAGAAGAAGATGTTGGGCCGTGGGTATATCAGGTCTGCGATGTGGTGTCCGCCAACCGAGTTCCGGAAGGGGAATGCATTCCCGGTGACAGAACAATTATTGCGGATGTCATGGTGGCGCATGAAATGTTGAGACATGGTTTCATACCCGGTAAAGGTCTAGGTGCATCTCTGCAAGGAATCATACAACCGGTATCAGTGGTCGAAAACTTGGGAACTTTCGGCTTGGGATTCCAGCCAACCTCAGAGGACATCCGGCGAGCAAAGAGGAGTAAGCAGAAGACATGGGTGCTCCCAAAGCCTGTTCCACGCCTTTCCCAATCTTTTGTCAGGTCCGGAGCAAGAGGATATCCAACGACAAAGATTCCCGGTCCTACGATCAGGCCAGACGAAGAGTTCTTCGGGAAGTTCGAGGACCTATTCACAGATGTATGTATGCTCGAGGATGGTGAAGGATCCAGTCACGCCGAGATACAGTTTGTGGGACCAAAGGCAAAACTGAATAACTGGAAGGCTACTCCTCTCCCTGTCCGGAAGGAGTCTTGGTAGTTTGTCTTGGATTGTTTTTCTTTCGAAATTTTGCGTTGGGGGTTTGTCCCCGGAGTAAAGTCCCGTTGTTTTTAGTTCATTTCTGATTTAAGTTTGCAGTTTGTTTTCCCTTTGTGCAATTCCCATTAATGAAATTTTGTTCCCTTCGCGTCTAATTCTGTTTATTTTCCCTCTTTTTACTTTTCTGAACAACCTTCTTTCAGCTGATCTTAATGATATGGCGTGCTTAAAGATTAATCAACCCAGTCTAGAAAGTCAATCGGGTTTGGAAATAATAACGCATGAAATAAGAAGTGACGAGAGTGAGTCAGAATACGGCGATGATGAAGCCGTAGAAGAAATCGGTGAAGAATTAAGTCACTTCGAGGAAAAACCCAAACCGAATTTAAATGATACTGAGGCCGTTAATCTAGGGAATGCGGATGACGTCAAAGAAACCCGGATAAGTGTCCATATTGAACCCAATCTGAGAGAAGAACTGATCAAAACACTCATGGAGTTTAAAGACATTTTCGCATGGTCGTACGACGACATGCCCGGACTCAGCACTGATCTAGTGGTTCATAGATTACCTACTGATCCGGCATATCTTCCCGTCAAGCAAAAGCTGCGGAAATTCAAGACGGAGATGAGTGTGAAGATTAAGGAGGAGGTAACCAAGCAGTTGCAGGCGAAAGTCATTCGTGTCACTCGATACCCTGAATGGTTGGCTAACGTAGTGCCGGTGCCAAAGAAAGACGGAAAGATCGGGGTATGCGTGGACTATCGCAATCTCAACAAGGCAAGTCCTAAGGATAATTTCCCACTTCCCAATATCCATATATCCTGATTGATAATTGCGCCGGACGCGAAATTGGATCCTTTGTGGATTGTTATGCGGGATATCATCAGATTTTGATGGATGAAGAGGACGCAGAAAAGACGGCTTTTATCACACCGTGGGGGACTTATTGCTACCGAGTGATGCCGTTTGGTTTGAAGAATGCGGGAGCAACATATATGAGGGCGATGACTACGGTATTCCATGACATGATACACAAGGAAATTGAGGTGTACGTGGATGATGTGATCATAAAATCTAGGCGTCAAGAAGACCATGTTGCTGACCTCGGGAAGTTCTTTCAAAGACTCCGAAGGTACGACATCAAGCTTAATCCGGCCAAATGCGCATTCGGAGTTCCATCGGGAAAGCTGCTAGGATTCATCGTCAGCCGACGGGGCATTGAGTTGGACCCATCCAAAATCAAGTCCATTCAGGAGTTACCCCGCCGAAGAATAAAACAGAGGTAATGAGTCTGTTGGGAAGGTTGAATTACATCAGTAGGTTTATTGCCCAGCTTACGGCAACCTGTGAACCCATATTCCGTCTATTGAAAAAAGACGCGGCGATAGAATGGACGGCAGAATGTCAGGAAGCGTTTGACCGGATCAAAGGGTATCTGTCAAATCCACCCGTACTAGTTCCGCCTGAGCCAGGTAGACCCCTGATTCTTTATCTGACGGTCTTGGAGAATTCGTTTGGTTGCGTACTGGGGCAGCATGATCTTACTGGCAGGAAGGAACGGGCCATTTACTACCTCAGTAAGAAGTTCACGAGTCCACGAGGTCAAGTACACTCATCTAGAAAAGACATGTTGCGCCATGACTTGGGTAGCCCAAAGGCTGAAACACTACTTGTCTTCTTACACCACTTACCTCATTTCGCGTTCGGATCCGTTGAAGTATATTTTCCAGAAACCTATGCCTACGGGGAGGTTAGCAAAATGGCAAATATTACTTACGGAGTTCGACATCATATACGTGACAAGGACGGCTATGAAAGCTCAAGCCATGGCCGATCACTTAGCTGAAAATCCCGTTGATGACGAATACGAACCTTTGAGGACGTATTTTCCAGATGAGGAAGTATTGCAGATTGAGGGGTTAGAACCAACCAAGGATCCGGGATGGAAGCTCTTCTTCGATGGAGCGGCAAACGCAAAAGGAGTCGGAGTAGGGGCGTGCTTATCTCTGAAACAGGACATCATTATCCTGTTACTGCTCAACTGCGTTTTCATTGTACCAATAATATGGCTGAGTACGAGGCATGTATCTTGGGGTTGCGATTAGCAGTGGACATGGATGTACAGGACGTCTTGGTCTTGGGGGACTCGGACCTTCTGGTACATCAGATTCAGGGAGAATGGGAAACCAGAGATTTAAAGCTTATCCCGTATCGTCGGTGTTTGCATGATTTGACTAAGCGTTTCCGGTCGGTAGAATTCAGACATATCCCAAGGATGCATAATGAGGTTGTCGATGCTTTGGCTACTTTAGCGTCAATGCTACATCACCCGGACAAGGTTCGTGTCGATCCGTTACATATCCAGATCCGGAATCAACATGCTTATTGTAATGTGATAGAGGAAGAGGTGGATGGTGAGCCGTGGTTTCATGATGTCAAGGAATACCTCAGGTTAGGAGTATACCCAGAGCAATCAACTGGAGATCAAAAGTGAGCTATTCGGCGGTTGGCGAACGGATTTTTCCTTAGTGGAGGGGTGCTATACAAAAGAACCCCATATTTGGGATTGTTGAGATGTATAGATGCAAGTCAAGCCACAACAGTTATGACGGATATACACTCGGGAGTTTGCGGACCACACATGAGCGGATACGTATTGGCAAAGAAGATTCTTCGAGCAGGATATTATTGGCTCACTATGGAGCGGGATTGTATAAGTTTCGTGCGAAGATGCCATCAGTGTCAGATACACGGAGATTTGATTCATTCTCCGCCGACTGAATTGCATACAATGTCGGCACCATGGCCGTTTGTCGCATGGGGTATGGATGTTATTGGACCTATTGAGCCTGCGGCTTCCAATGGTCATAGGTTCATCCTGGTGACGATCGATTATTTTACCAAGTGGGTAGAGGCCAAAACATTCAAATCGGTGACCAAGAAGGCGGTGGTGGACTTCGTACACTCCCACATCATCTGCAGGTTTGGAATTCCAAAGATAATCATCACGGATAACGGTGCCAATCTTAACAGTGGATTGATGAAAGAGGTATGTCAACAGTTCAAGATTACACACCGAAATTCCACACCGTATCGCCCAAAAGCAAACGGTGCGGTCGAGGCAGCAAACAAGAACATAAAGAAGATATTGAGGAAAATGGTAGAAGGATCTAGGCAATGGCATGAAAAGTTACCATTTGCGCTGTTGGGTTATCGCACTACCGTCCGGACTTCGGTAGGTGCAACTCCTTACTTGTTGGTATACGGGACTGAAGCAGTAATACCAGCAGAAGTTGAAATCCCATCCCTCCGAATTGTCGCTGAAGCTGAGATTGATGACGACGAGTGGGTCAAAACCCGATTAGAGCAATTAAGCTTGATCGATGAAAAGAGATTGACAGCAGTATGTCACGGCCAATTGTATCAAAAGAGAATGGCGAGAGCATATAACAAGAAAGTACGTCCCAGGAAATTTGAAGTGGGACAGCATGTGCTGAAGAGAGTTCTACCACATCAGGCCGAAGCGAAAGGCAAGTTCGCTCCAAATTGGCAGGGACCATTTGTGGTGACTAGAGTATTATCCAACGGCGCTCTATGTCTGACGGATGTCGAGGGAAGATGCACCGATATGGCTATCAATTCTGATGCAGTTAAGAGATATTATGTGTAATTCTTTAACGCATTTGTCAACGTTTGGTTTCGTTTGTGTGTATTTGGCATTTTTCGGAGAATGAAATGACAGAGGCAATTTTTCTACTACCCAAACACTTTAACCTTTGTTTCCCCATTTGAGCCTTAATTATTCTTTCATATACCCTCTTTCGGAATCATCAAGGAAGATGTGTAACAGAATAGAAAAGAAACAAAGAAGTAATACAAGAAAAAGTGAACTACGTTCGACCTGATTCCTCGAGAAGGATACGTAGGCGCCACACGGCTCGGTCATAATAAAATAAAAATCAAAAAATCCCCCAAGCAACAAAACTGGGGCAGAAGTCATTGTTTCGTTTGAAAGATAGTGTGGATTCCGAAAGTTGTAATAAGCTAACCGTTGAGGCTAAACCCCTTTCTTCGGCCTCACGCGCAGAAACCATATCAAGAACCAGAAAGACCTCTCGATCAGTATTTGAGAAGTGCCAAGTCATGTGAATGAAAGCCAAGAGTGACGTCCCGACCCTCGATTGAATCCAGGATGCACAAGCCGAAAGGGGATAACGCTCTAGAGAGAACCTCAGGGGTGATACCCCGCCGCACGGAAAGAAAACGTAAATGAGAGAGTCTTAACGGTGAAAACCCTCGAGGGCACCTTAAGGCGAAGGAAGTTGAGAGAAATAAAATGAGAGAGTCTTACGGTGAAAACCTTTACGGGCACGCTAAGGCGACGGGAGATAGAGAGAAATGAGAGAATCTCATTAGTGAAAACCCTTTGAAGGGCACTGTGAGGTGACAGGACGAGATGGTTACAAGATGTCCGCATGAGACAAGGTTTGGACATCCGTTTACCTCTAGCAGAACGCGGCATCAGAAAGTGATTGATATGAATAGACTGGGTAGTTTAATCTCAAGGGCGCGGCATAACCATTGGATCAGGCACACATTCAGATAAGTTTTCCTATTTGAGTTCAGAAAAGTTTTTCTCTTCTTTTGTCATTTGCGGTCAGTAGTCTTTTCTTTTCTTTCATTTTCGAAAATTGATTTTTCAAAGCTTACTACCAAGTCTCCCAAAGCGGTATATTGAAAGTGAATAGGCATGGAACGAGGCAATAAGACAGAAGTCGTTACGATAGTAAGATTGGGATGACAGGCTGAGTGGAAGGTTCGCAAGAGTTATGGAGTATGATGGACACATGTGGCATGTCCGAAAGATGATTTCACGCAACAAATCACCGGCTAAAAAGAGTCAGATCAAACCAAAGAGTGGAATAAAGGGAAAGATGAGAGGTCGTTCGTGGAAAGAGCATCATCCCCAGCAAGCGTCAACATCGCCCGCAAAGTTCGAGAGAGGCCAAGCAGCTGGAAGAAAATGGCCTCAACAAGAGTGGCACGACCACTCACCGCATTTGGAAACTAACAATTTTTCTTTGATTTAAAAGCAGGGAAAAGAGGGTTCGTTGGCAGAAAAGCATACCGTCCAGAAGTTTATCAAACTGGGGCAGAAAATTTTCTCCTGTTGCGAAAATTTTCTGGAAAGCAAGACTCAGAGGATGAGGATAGAAAGCAACACAAGATTTCGGGGAGTACCAGCTCCGAGCAGAATAGTTTTGAGAAAGGCCAGACGACACGATGGGGTAATATTTGAGCTTGGTATCACCTCCCAGCAGTTGTGGGGAAAATAAAACAATGGCTTCGAGATTTGCCTAGCATTATTACATCCCATAATTTGTTCGAGGAGGCAAAAGCGTGAGTCCCCAGAGGAGGTATGGGAAGAAGGAAGAGAATGAGGGGTGAAGGAAACAAAGAATACTTCCTCGGCAGCATCATCCACCAGCGGGCGAGTAAACAGTTCCAAAAATATCCCCGGCAGCCAGAAGAAAAGTAACACGACCTAGGGGAAAGCAATTCCGAGACAGGATAATTCAGAAGAGAAGGTGGTCCGAGAGACGATGTTATTTTGAAGTAGTAGTTGAAGTCAGGGAGCCCGCACGGAGAATGGAGTGGCGATTTAATTTTGAAGTTGTAGTTGAAGTCGGGGAGCCCGCCCGGAGAATGGAGTGGCGATTTAATTTTGAAGTAGTAGTTGAAGTCGGGGAGCCCGCCCTGGAGAATGGAGTGGCGATTTAATTTTGAAGTTGTAGTTGAAGTCGGGGAGCCCGCCCCTGGAGAATGGAGTGGCGATTTAATTTTGAAGTTGTAGTTGAAGTCGGGGAGCCCGCCTGGAGAATGGAGTGGCGATTTAATTTTGAAGTTGTAGTTGAAGTCGGGGAGCCCCTGGAGAATGGAGTGGCGATTTAATTTTGAAGTTGTAGTTGAAGTCGGGGAGCCCGCCTGGAGAATGGAGTGGCGATTTAATTTTGAAGTTGTAGTTGAAGTCAGGGAGCCGCCTGGAGAATGGAGTGGCGATTTAATTTTGAAGTTCTAGTTGAAGTCAGGGAGCCCGCCTGGAGAATGGAGCGGCGATTTAATTTTGAAGTCACGGAGCCCGCCTGGAGAATGGAGTGGCGATTTAATTTTGAAGTTGTAGTTGAAGTCAGGGAGCCCGCTTGGAGAATGGAGTGGCGATTTAATTTTGAAGTTGTAGTTGAAGTCAGGGAGCCCGCCTGGAGAATGGAGTGGCGATTTAATTTTGAAGTTGTAGTTGAAGTCAGGGAGCCCGCCTGGAGAATGGAGTGGCGATTTAATTTTGAAGTAGTAGTTGAAGTCAGGGAGCCCGCCTGGAGAATGGAGTGGCGATTTAATTTTGAAGTGGTAGGGGAAGAAGGAAGAGAATGAGGGGTGAAGGAAACGAAGAATGCTTCCTCAGCAGCATCACCCCCAGCAGGCGAGTAGACAGTTCCGAAAATATCCCCAGCTGCCAGAAGAAGAGTAACACGACCTAGGGGAAAGCAATTCCAAGACAGGATAACTCAGAAGTGAAGGTGGTCCGAGAGGTAACGCAGGAAGAAGAAAATGGTACAAGAGGCGAAGGAAGGTAATCAAGATAGTTATGAAATCAGTGAGTAATAGTTGAAGTCAGGGAGCCCGACTGGAGAATGGAGTGGCGATTTAATTTTGAAGTAGTAGTTGAAGTCAGGGAGCCCGCCTGGAGAATGGAGTGGCGATTTAATTTTGAAGTTGTAGTTGAAGTCGGGGAGCCCGCCTGGAGAATGGAGTGGCGATTTAATTTTGAAGTTGTAGTTGAAGTCAGGGAGCCCGCCTGGAGAATGGAGTGGCGATTTAATTTTGAAGTTGTAGTTGAAGTCGGGGAGCCCGCCTGGAGAATGGAGTGGCGATTTAATTTTGAAGTAGTAGTTGAAGTCGGGGAGCCTCTCTGGAGAATGGAGTGGCGATTTAATTTTGAAGTTGTAGTTGAAGTCGGGGAGCCCGCCCTGGAGAATGGAGTGGCGATTTAATTTTGAAGTTGTAGTTGAAGTCGGGGAGCCCGCCCGGAGAATGGAGTGGCGATTTAATTTTGAAGTTGTAGTTGAAGTCGGGGAGCCCGCCCCTGGAGAATGGAGTGGCGATTTAATTTTGAAGTTGTAGTTGAAGTCGGGGAGCCCGCCCCTGGAGAATGGAGTGGCGATTTAATTTTGAAGTTGTAGTTGAAGTCGGGGAGCCCGCCTGGAGAATGGAGTGGCGATTTAATTTTGAAGTCGGGGAGCCCGCTCGGAGAATGGAGTGGCGATTTAATTTTGAAGTTGTAGTTGAAGTCGGGGAGCCCGCCCTGGAGAATGGAGTGGCGATTTAATTTTGAAGTTGTAGTTGAAGTCGGGGAGCCCGCCCTGGAGAATGGAGTGGCGATTTAATTTTGAAGTTGTAGTTGAAGTCGGGGAGCCCGCCTGGAGAATGGAGTAGCGATTTAATTTTGAAGTTGTAGTTGAAGTCAGGGAGCCCGCCTGGAGAATGGAGTGGCGATTTAATTTCGAAGTTGTAGTTGAAGTCAGGGAGCCCGCCTGGAGAATGGAGTGGCGATTTAATTTTGAAGTTGTAGTTGAAGTCAGGGAGCCCGCCTGAAGAATGGAGTGGCAATTTACTTTCGAAGTTGTTTGAGGGAAGCAGTAGAGTATAACAGAAATCCCCAGCAGGAATTCAAATTCAAAATCAGAAGGAAGGCAACAAGGATCAGAACAGATAGACTCAGATTGCGAAGGAGAATAGTTCAAAGATCGTAAAGAAGGAAGCAATGGTCGGAGTTCGGCAATCAAGATAGGCCGAAATGACAATTGGCAGAAGAGAAGAAGCGTCAGAAGAAACACCAAGTCAGACAGGATGGCAAGGAGCGCGACAAGATCAAGTTAAAAAGGATAGACAAGAACTTGTAGTACTGTAACTTAGTCTAGCTTCTTGTTTTTGTTGCTTAGTACGGTGTAACAAGGAGATCGGCTAAGCGGTGGTAGCAGCAGTAACAGCAGTAACAACAGTAACAGCAGTAACAGCGAGATCGCAACAGTCGTGGTAGTCCCAGCTACCAGAACTTCCCGAACTACATTGACCTGATTCCCTTTTAGCCAGGGATATGTAGGAGACCTTTGAAGCAAGGTTCGGTCAAAACTTTTCCAAAATGCTTCATACGGAGTGCTCGAATGGGCAAAATCGCTTATATCCGCTCACTTATCTTTGCACGAAAACTCTGCGTGTTTACGCGCAAAGAGGGGCAGTTGTGAGCACGTGATTTTTGCCTTACTTGAGAAGCACTCCCAGAAAATTCAAAAATAAAAATAGTTTCGTGTTGAGCATGATTTTTGTGATTTTGTGTTATTTTATCTTTTTGTGTGCACGTTTATTTATTTAAATTAAAAATACAAAAAATATATGCTAGGTTTTGCATTCTTAGTATTTGATATCGAAGTCATGTGATTTACATTTTAGGTGATATGTAATTATGTACGTTAATTGTAGTAAAAATAGCTGTGTTATAGGTTAGTATATATACATATGTGTGTATATATATATATATATATATGTATATATACATATATATATATATATACACTTACACATATAGTACATCATGTAGATCCGATCTGGGCCGAAACTTAGCCTAAAAAACCAGGCCCAAACGAATTTCCTCTAATCCAGCCCAAACACCCGTCCAAGCTTCAGCCTGTCTAACGCTTGATCTGGACCGTTGGATTTTATTATCCAACGGCCCAGATTAATCCTTTAATTCCAACATACCCGGTCCAAGACCCACCCAAACGACATCGTTTCGTTAAGTGGGTGGATCCAAGCCGTCGATCTAAATCGATCCAACGGCCTAGATCCAATCCCATGCGTGGTATATATTCCTAATCCCTTACCCCGCCCCCCTTTCAGACCCCCCCCGCTTCGTCCCTCAGAAGCTCTCAAAGCCCAGCGTAACGCCGCCCTCCTCCGCCGTACTCCGCCTGCCGGAAATCGCCTCACGGCGGTTCCGGTAGGCCAATGGCCACCAAACCAATGCCAAAATCTTCCCCTCACCTCACCCATCACGAATCTGGCCTCCGCTAACCTCGAATCCCTCCGGAGCTCCTCGAATCTTCATTTGAAGATTCGAGTCAAACTCGAACCAATGCCAAATCACCCCAAACCCTCACATGGCCTCCCTCGTACCCCCGCCGGCTTTCGTTTGCTTCGAATCTAACCAGAAATGCAAAAGCCCCAAATCCGAGCCTATGAACCCTAGATTTCAAATTAGAATCTCCGGTTGAATTCGAGAGAGACTGAAGCCTAATAGAGTTTAATTGGGATGTTCTCGCTGGAGAACATCTCAATTAAAGTCCTTTAGACTTCACATCCAAGGCCAAGCTCAAAACAGTCCGGGCTTTGCTTCGATTTCGATTGCGTTCGAGGTAATCTCCCTTTTTCCTATCTATTTTTAACTAGGTATGTGTTGTTTGTGTGTTCTTTGTTAGATTCAATTGGTTTAATTTTCTTCTTGGCCGTCCATAGTCGTCATTTCTTCTCCAAGACCTCTTGTTTTGGTCAATTGTTTTCTGTATCGCTTAGTTGAATGTGTTAGTTATAGGATACGAACTCGCGTCGATTAGCGTCGTCGAATAGTTAACTTCGCATATGTCCGGCATTCGCTGAAATTTCAGAATCATTGTTTAGCCAACTAATCTGTTATCATTGCTATGTGTTGTAGTTGATTAGATGTCATCTTTTAATTACCTAGGTTGAGTTATTTGAATTACCACACAGTAATTAGCATTCCTGGATTGAATGGGACTGTTTGATTGGTTTGAAGCTGAAATCATGGTTCAAATTAGCTGACTAGGAAATCATGGGTTAACATTTAGAGTATTTAGTGTCCTGCACATGAGGCAAGTCAGTGGAATCCACTGTCACAACAGAGCAACCCACCAGTGCCCTGCACTTATCAATTTTTAATTATGAAAACCCCATACTTGGACATGGTTTAGTGGGTTGGACAGAAGAAGGATGGGCAAGGGTATGTTCTGCAGACTCTGGGTGCTCCTAGGTGTTGTTTTGGTTATAAATAGATAGGCATTGATACCTGAGAGGATATACACATTTAGAGGGAAGAGAGAATACCTGAGAGTAACTAGAGAGAAGATAGACAGTGATAACAGGAATACCTGGAGAGAACACAGTCATAGCTAGAGAGAGTACTTAGGGAGAAAATAGACAGCAAGCATACATTTCGATACACATATAGAAAGATACAGGGAGAAAGGCTACTGTTTCATTGGTTTTGGGGTCACTGTTTCGTGTGTTTTGATTCAGTGGCTGAGCTATTAGTCTTTCGTGTGTTGTGGTTGTGTTTTGCTGTTGGTGGCAGTGCTCGTTTGGTTGCTGTTGGTCATGTGTATTGAGTGTTTGTGGCTGTTGGTCGATTATTGTTGAAGCTGGTCCAGATTTGTTGCTGTGTTGGATTGTTGCTGTTGTGTTTGAGTTGTTGTTACTTGGTTTATTGTTTGCTGTTGGTCGATTATTGTTGAAGCTGGTCCAGATTTGTTACTGCTGATCCAGTGTTGTGGCTCTTGGCATATTGTGGCAGCAACTAACTGTTTGTTCTTGTGTTGTTGTTGTCACTGTGCTACTGCCATTGGTAACTGCCACTGGACTGCTGAGTCAGCTCGTATTGTTACCTTGGCTTGAGTTTTGAATTGTTGTTGTTTGATTTTGGTCGAGAGTCTACTGGTTTTCTCTACCAAGTGTCTACTTATTGTTGTTGCTGTGCATATAGTAACTGCCACTAGTTGCTGTTGGTCTGTTGTTTACTTGGTTTCATCGGCTTAACTGATCTCCATTCTCTTGCTTTGTCGATTTCCAGGTATTTCATTACTGCCTGAAGCTGTAGACATGAATGGAAGCAATAAAATTTATGCTTATTGATTATCATGTCCTTTTAACTCATATCAAAACTTAGTTAGATACATGTGTACTCATTAAGAAGAGCCTGAACATGTAGTAGACTGTATGGGTTGTCACTGTATTAACTTCATATTTCCCTAGCCTGTTATAGTAGAAATGGTCTACTGGAAAACACACTATGTAATGGACAGGTGAATCAGTGAAATACATGCTGTTATAGGTATTAATTTGTCCAAGTTAAAAGTATATAACACCCAGCATAGAAGTAAATAGAGGCATAATGATGGTAGCTTGGTCGAAAGTTATGAATTAGTAAGTACCATGTTCAATGTTCAAGTAGTTAATCGTAACAATAAGCATGTAAATCCCGTTTTATCCATAGTTTGTTTAAAAAGGGAATCAGGACGATTGATATATCACTTCATTGCCATTGGATTATCCGTACATTCTAGTTCATGTATATTTACTATGATCTAGATCCTTTACACGAAAACTGATTATCAATTAGATTAGATTAAAATCAGAAGCATGTTCAATATTCTTTTCTTAAATAAAACAAAAGTCTTTCTGTTAACTAATTAGCTTAGCTAATTTGAATGCAAATCGAAGTTTAAGTAATTTAAGAGCATAGTAAAGAGGAAATTGTCTTCTGGTGTTTAATTTTGAGTCGGGGCTCTATTGAATAGCCCGAATGGAAAAAATATCAAACTAGTAGGTAATGATAAACGATTAACATTTTCTTTGTTAGAGATGAATCAAGTAGAGAATATAGTTCATCCTAGGATCGGCCTTAATAATAACGAGATGAGCCTCGCCAAACGCAAATACACAATCGCGGGGCCCTCTAATCAGTTGTCATGAAAACTTAGCCTTGGAAAGACCGTTTAGTTGATTTCACGGTCTTTTCTGAAGTTAATAACGACGATAGATTCTCTAGGCACGATTTGTAAGCAAATTACTTTCCTAAACACGGGTGCGCATTTATGTGACCCAAATCTTACTCTCGGCGAAACTGAGATACATTAGAGTCGCAGGCGTACTGGTTACGGTGCGGCTTGAAATGTATTTTCGTAACGTCGCAATTCTTCTAAAAATAAGAGCGGAGCATTAAAGCACATGGTTAGAATATATAAAAGAATCAGATAGAAACAAAAATTGCAATTGAGCGACCGTGCTAAAACCACGGAATCCGGGAGTGCCTAACACCTTCTCCCGGGTTAACAGAATTCCTTATCCAGATTTCTAGTTTCGCGGACTGTATTACGGAGTCATAAATTTCCTCGGTTCGGGATTAAACCGGTGACTTGGAACACCATTATTTTTCCAAGTGGCGACTCTGAATTAAGTAAACTAGTCCCGTTTCGATTGTCCTTTAATTGGAAAAACTCCCTTGCGCCCTCGTGGGTGCGTAAAAAGGAGGTGTGACACCTTGCCAATTCTTTTTTAAGCATGAGGTGGATATTTAACTTTAAAGAATTTGTACGTTTTCATTTTTGCTTGACGTACAATGAGTGTTGGATGTACGGATAAAGTCACACATTGATAGCTGAAAATATTGAGCGTCTACATATAAGTGTAGGGATCTCTTAATGGTATGAGCTTTATGGAGAAAATCATACGAGCTTGGTCCAAAACGGACAAATATCCACAGTAAAAATAACACGGGCTAACCAGTTTACGGAGTGGTTATCCAAAAATAGTTGGTGTTTGCAAAGTCATTGAAAAATAGTTCTTATTTTGCTGCAACACGAAAAGTTCCAGTATAATATACTGGAGATCGGTGCACCTTGTATGAAATTCCAGCATACACGTTGCAACACGCAATGTTCCAGTATACTATATTGGAGCACTTTCCGCATACTGGAGTTCTAGCATAATCTAACAGTGTTTTCGTTCAGATTTATCTTTACATAAAAAATAATTAAATTCTAATTATTTTTAAATGTATAACTATTTTTAAATGACCACTTATTAATCTGATTATTTTGAATTTCTACCAATATCACAATGTATAAGAATGTACTTGGGTTAGTTTAGCTTAACAATAAGAAAAACAAAGTGGAAGACATGAGGAGATACATTTGAAGAAAATAAGGAGGTCTATGATATATTTCCTACCTCTAAATTCTGTACTGTACCAATACGCAACATTTTACCATTGAAATAACACTTGGAAGAAAAACTCTATTGTTACCATTATTGCTATTTAGTTTGATAGAAGAATAGACCAAGTTAATGAGTTACACATTCATATGAAACAAAAGCATTTGTTCTCACACCATTCTTGAATCAATTAATTACCAATCTTTTCAATGTTTTTCACTTATCTTTTCTCATCTGTCTTTTCGCCATTGCTGTAAATTTCTATTTCTAGCCATATATGAGTCTATCCACATTAATTTACCACCTACAATTTGACAGTGGCAATTAATGCTGCTGCTTTTGGAGATATATTATGAGTAGAGGTGGTAAAATGATACAAAGAAAACATTTAACCACCCATATCCATTAAAAAAAGGGTTAGATAATGAATTTTTTAAAAACGGGTCAAATATAAATAAGAATCATATTATTCATTTAGAAAATGGATAACCACTAAGTAACCAATAGATAATCAGTGCGTCTAACTTTTACATTTATAAAAGTTCAAATTGGGGTTCCTCAAGTTACAAAAATTAAGAATTCTCACAAAATTGATTATATACGAGAAATCATGAATAATATGGGTAACTCATATTATCCGGCGGTTAACCTGATTTATATCTGTATTAAATATGAGTCGGATCGGATAATTGATCCATTTTTTTATTATCCGTTTTCGACCCAAACCATATCCGTCCCGACCTGCCCGTATGACACTCCTAATTATGAGGCACAATAAAGAACTTACTCTCCAATTTTCAAAAAAGAAAGAAAACACGCCATAAAGCAGTAGTAATTTATAAGTGCGAATATCACCATTGATTTAACAGATCACGGATACTTCTTGATCTTCTTTTGCTTAATGATTATGTTAGGAAATTAAATGAATAATGAAGGGACATTCCTTTTGATTGCATATGATAACGCTTTAAATGGTGGATGCAATGAAAAGTGAAGTGAGAGCCACCAAAATCGAAGAAAAAAGAAAAAACAAGAGAAGGAGAAGAAACGAGAACAACAAATTAAAAAGAACAAACAGTATTACATTCGATCAAAGTAGGCCTACATCGTTATTGATTGCGAAAAGCTTTGACATTCATTATAAAAGATACCCTATGTACTTTAATATTGGTTTCCAGTTAATTTTTTTCACTAAAAGCAGTATATTTTGTATGAAACCCTGCATGTGTATGCATTCCACTCACCTTAAGTTGTCATCGACGAAATTGAATTCTCCAAGTAACATCATTAAGTCCCGTATACTCAGTATAGTTCCACCAGTGAAATCTCGAAAGGATAGTGTATATACATATTTCGTTCTTACGTTGGAAGGTCGGAGGACTGTTTCTGATAGATAGATCTTCGGCTTAAAAAACGCATAGATTACCTCAAACTAAAGGTCATGAAATGCAGAGAACTCTAAATATGGAATGCTAAGTGAAGTACTTAGAATTCTTAATGAATCCCGGAATTATAACTAGTACGCTGATAAAGTGGAAGAAAATTGGAGATCTGATCAAAGATTAATTAGGACGCCTAAAGTGAAAAAATTAAGTAACATGACGTCGTCACATGTGATACAAGTAAAATGAAAGTCTAAAGGAAGGTGGTAGAACAAGCCACGTACTTAGCTACATTTGATGTGGAGTAAGGTTGATTAATGGTTGGTTTTTCTTAATCTTTTCTCCTAGCAATCATGACAATAATCCAAATAATGGCAACTTTATTAAAGGAATTGAATTATAAATTGATTATTAATTGCCCACTTCCAAGCAATTCATTCACCTACCATGATAATTTCCCTCCTGTTTATTGTTTCATTTGGGAAGCAAATATGGTGGCATGGACAACTAAAATAAACAACAATAACAAACTCCATTTGATCTCAAGTGGGGTTTGGAGACTGTAACTTGTATGCAGACCTTACCTTTACCTAATACAGGTAGAGAGACTGTTTCCGATAGACCCTCGGCTCACCAAGGATCATGGACAACTAAAATATCTGGTGCAAAATGGTCAGCTCCATGATCTTTGTGTGTTAGTTAAATAACAAAATCTAGTGGCCCGGGACAGGAACCACATGACTGATACTTAGAGAGTTCAAATCTTAATTTAAATTCCAAATGCAAAGGTTTTCGGTTTGTGTCCCACTTTCCACTTCCGAATCCCACTTTCCTTTTTCAATCCTTCAATTCCATCCACTAACTTTTTCTCACTCTTGGGATTCTCCCAAGTCAAACATTCTTAATTGGTCGATGCAATTAATCAGTACTATAAATAGTATTCATTGGAGTCATACTGTCATAAGGACACAGGACAGTGAACTCAAGTTTATATCATTAATTCTTTTTCCAATAATATTATAGTTTTATCTTTGAGCTATAGGTATGGATCCTGAAGATGGAGTGTCAGTCCCTTCAACACCAGCAACTCCAGGAACTCCTGGTGCTCCTCTCTTTGGTGGTTTCAAACATGAAAGAAACAACAATGGCAGAAACTCCATTCTCAAGAGCTTAAAATGCTTCAGTGTAGAAGCATGGGCTTCAGAAGAAGGAAGCTTACCTCCTGTTTCATGCGCGTTACCTCCACCTCCTGTCTCACTAGCCAGAAAGGTGACAAAACAGAATTAGCAAATGCAAGTGATATCGAGAAAAACTAACATGTTTTTTGTGTGTGTGTTTTATCAGGTCGGAGCAGAGTTTATAGGTACTATGATACTAATCTTTGCAGGGACAGCCACAGCAATTGTGAACCAAAAGACACAAGGCTCTGAAACCTTAATTGGATTGGCAGCTTCCGCCGGTCTTGCTGTAATGATTGTCATTCTGTCAACAGGCCACATTTCAGGAGCTCATCTCAACCCAGCTGTGACCATTGCTTTTGCTGCTCTAAAGCATTTCCCCTGGAAAAATGTACGTATGACTTAATTATAAACACTCGTTAACTACTTAATTCTACCTTTTATTTATGTTGTTAATTAATTGCGTTAATCTTGTTTTTGACAGGTTCCTGTGTACATTGGAGCACAAATTATAGCATCATTCTGTGCTGCATTCACACTCAAGGTAGTTTTGCACCCAATAATGGGTGGTGGAGTCACTGTTCCGTCTGGTAGTTACCTTCAAGCTTTTGCTTTGGAGTTCATCATCAGCTTTAACCTCATGTTTGTTGTCACTGCCGTGGCCACCGACACTAGAGCAGTAAGCATTTATTCTCTGGTCTCTCTCCTCCTACTTTCCTACTTGTCATTTGGACAAACATCACAGATCCCCATATAATTTCGGTCTAGACCCTTATTAAATACGTTGTGCTTTGTTTTTACATTCACTTGCATAAATTAATGGCAAAAGGAGCCTAAATGAAACTGGTGACTAGTAGGTTACGGGTTCGAACAGTAGGAATAATCTTTTGCAGAAATACCCGCACATAGTGGGTAGCCCGCGCATAGTGGGAGGTATGTGTATAGGACTGCCCTTCTTTTGCATATATTAATGGTAGTAAAACTTGCCAACTGCCAACTGAAATCTCTATGTACAAACCATAAACAATCATTTTTATTAAATGATAGTACTGGTAGTAAACTAGCAATAGGCCAAATGAATTTATTTTGAGTTTCCTGAGTTACAGGTCATCTTTTCTTGGCAAATATACAGGTGGGAGAGCTTGCAGGAATAGCAGTAGGAGCCACCGTCATGCTCAACATTCTAATAGCTGGGTAATCTGCAAATCTTGCTTTTTAAGCTTTTAGCCATGTGGTGTTCATTTATGCATCTTTTAGAATGCTCGTTAAGGTTTTGGTGCTCTCTAATAGTTTTGACAGATCTTATAGTACTACTTGATCTAGTAGCCTTTATTTCCATTGAGTACTTTTCACGCTGATGCGAAAAGCTGAACGAAAATCATGTACAGATGTACCATCTAACTAGTCTGAATTCTTTATCCAACTAAATTGAAGCTTTGGAGATTACTTTAGAATACAAAGTTGACAGCTTTCTTGAATAAAAAAATCCATCCATCCCTATTTGTGTAACACTTTTTCGTACTTTTACTAATCTCCAAATGTTTATCACCATCTTTTACAGCTTTCTCAATTATTAAAAGCTTACTAATGCACTTAAACTTTGATGTTGTTTATTCTCACTCAAATATAGACTTTTTTTACATCCCTACTTATATTAATACATAGGTTGAACTAGTACACTTTCAGTTCAATCAATGATGTGACATAAAATGAGAAGAAGGAACCAATATACATACATGAACAACAAAGTAATGACAGCCTAATTCCACAGGAAATCACTTCTTGTATTTAACGGCAACAACAAAAATAACCCAGTAAAATCCCATAAGTGGGAGCCTATTTAACGGCCTTTCTCAAAAATTTCATTTGGCCTTTCTCAAAAGTTTCATTTCTTGTGTTTTAGGGAGACAACTGGGGCTTCAATGAATCCAGTGAGAACGCTGGGACCAGCAGTAGCAGCAGGAAACTATAAAGCCATTTGGATCTACCTGACTGCTCCGATTCTTGGCGCTCTTGCTGGGGCAGGTGTTTACTCTGCAGTCAAACTGCCAAATGAAGATGACAACAATCATGGGAAGCCTTCACTGGAACATAGTTTCAGAAGGTGATTCATCAGTAACACCATCAAACCATGGGAATCACATACTTTAGTAGACAGTGTGCAGTTTTACGAGTGTAAAAACTTCTGTACCATTTTGCATCTGGAAGGCAAAGGTGGTTTGAATAAAACAAATCTTTCCACTCTCCAAATGTACAGATTTTAGCAAGATACAATGACGAAGAGAGGGAAGGGAGGAAATGATTAAAGCCTAAGTTTGAGAAGAGAACTAATATTGGCAAACTTATGCAATGTGTACTATTGGTGAGGGTTTTACTGGATTGTAGAAGAGACTTCTATGTAACATGTGTTTTCACAGAACTAGTGCCGCAGGAAGTAGGATTTCTTTTTGTTTTTCTACATCACTCTGAAATTTTGAAGGGTATGAAGTGCAGTTGAGAGACCAGTCTTATTTCATGCTTCTCCATCTCCTATACTATTTCACTGAGCGGCTAATTTCATCCGTTGTGTTAGAAAGTCGGTTAATTTGCACCAGAACAGACTGAGAATTGCAGAAATGTTCATCATATATTTAACTAAACCAATAGGTCCTTGAGCGGATCCTACATTAGCGCCAAGACTTGGTCTCTAACTAGAAAAGTAAATGCTTGAGTATCACAAAAAGGAACACTTATTCTTCCATAAAGTATGGCCATACTGGAATACAGAAATCCAGCTTGATGTCATATTAAAAATCGTACTTGTTGCAATTAGAACGCTGCATAACTTGGGACATACCTATATATGTGTTGAGCTCAACCTGATATGAAACTGTTACCTCTGTTTGTGCCTGCCGACACTTAATATTTTTTCGAAACACGATTCAGTGTCGATCATTTACCTCAGTGATCTCTGAAATTACTGGATATAGCAAGGCGCCATGCAGCTAAGACAAAGCTGATTATAAGTTGGAGTCTGACAAACAAATTTGTCCAATCTTATTCCGCTAAGATCTTCACATATTCAATAACTTTCAATTTTAATTGACATATATCTTGGCCATCCACAAAAGAAAGACGATGTTCTTGCTATGTCACTTGAATGCTAAATCAATGTGAAATGCAAATTCACAGAGGTACCATATTGACAGAAACAAAGAAAGTGAAAATATGCTTTCCCTGTACACTTGGCTATTCAATGCAGGCAGAAAAAAAAAATCAAAGTCTTAATAACTGTTAAAAACTATAACGATTCTACCAAAGGGTGATATGCATATGCATATAATATCAATCCACACTAGGCTGTAATAACATTAAGATTCATTCATTTCTAGGCCAATTTATTTTAACAGCTAGTAAACTTAATATGAAACACTTTATCATGAGTAAATAGCTTAATAACTCTACATTGTTTGCATTAAGACTCTCATATTATAGTCGATTAGTCTACACTAGTTTTTCCTCAAAAATAATAAAAGCCCAAAACTATTTCCAGCTTAAAATTTGAGAACATTTATATGATGATGGAGGTTAAACAAATAAATTGAGGATCGTCAAGTACCGAATCAGCTGATGGATTTAAAATCAAGTAACCGATTACACCATCTGTAGTGCCTTAGCTGGAACAGATTGATCGGGGCTGCGGTGAAAGAAGGATGATTTGTAGAGAGAAAGAGCGAGAGCAGCGGTAAGAGTACCAAAGACGTCGGCTACAGCGTCCTTGGTAGATGCTCCTGCTGACCGGAAATAACCCAATTCGTCGGCCACCTCCTTAGCGGCGCCGGCAGCGAGTGAGACAATAGATCCGACCCAGATGCTCCAGCGGCGGATGAAAGGGTAACGAGCTTTTTCCGCGAGAAAGGAGGTAATGATAGCAATGAAGAAGCAGAAAAGGACGTGGTAAAGCTTATCTCGGGCTATCCAATCATCTCCGTCCTCCATTCTTTTTTTATTATAAGAAATTGATTTCGGGAATTGGAGAAAACCACCTTGAATTTCTAAGCAAAAATGGAGAAGGGAGGTTTAGAAGAGTCACGTCGTTGGATCATCAGTTAAAATATACTACTGTACACTGTTTTCTTTCTGTCTATCTTGCCACATAAAGAAGTAATTGAACTTCAATTATGAATCACTTGGATTCAAATTGACTATCGAGCTGTCAAAAGGTACTATATTCATAGTAAGAATCACCAGCTCACTTCCAAGCTGCAAAACTACAGGGAAATGGAGACTCGGTCTTCTAATTTCTACAGCACCAGTACGTAATATGCATCTATTTCTGGTTGCTAACCCTACCCCATTTGTTGTTATTTCATATTGGGGAAAAAGTCACATTTGTGCCTTTACTTTAAAAAAATTATCCACTTTTACCATCGGTCCAAATTTATCCCTAAATCCCAACCCTAATAATTGTCCGCTGTGGCAAAAGACACTAATAAAAAATACCACATAATTAACTCTACATTTTATTTTATTTTTCTCTTCTTTTACATAACATATCTCTTGCCCTCGACCGTTTCAACAACCTTAACTACTAAACCCATAAAAGAACCGGGTATTTAGTACTTTGTGGCGGCGCATTGAAGGGTTGAACCATCGTCCTCCGCCTTGAACCATGCTAAGACAACCTTCCACCACCATTTTCAACCTCAATCAACTATCCTTCCCCACCCCCACCCCCACCCCCACCCATTCCCCAAAGAAAAAATCTCTAGTCTTCATTTGTTAAAATCGCTGGTCTTCACTGTTGGGTAAAACAAAAAGGACTCAATAATTAAAATTGCTTGATTTTCCCCTTGGCTTGGTTAATAAACTTTGTAGATTTAATACACCACATTCACTTACCATTATCTTAACACCAAATCTTTCTCTTTAGTCTCTTACCTACATTTTTAGTTAAAAAACTAAAACTTTCCAATTTTTTTCTATCAATTTAAAGAGAAAAAAAGGGATTTAGGTGGACTCAAATATCAAACCTATCAAAACTTTCTAGAATTTCGTTACTCACAATTTCTTGGTCTTTCTCTATTGTTCTTTACTTTTTTTAGATTAAGCGTCAGGTAAATAAGGAACAAGATGAATACAGAGGTTAAACGAGCATCCCACACTCAAAAGGTGCCCCACATAGGTTTTTCCCGAAACCCCCCAATAACTAAGGTAAACAATAGAAAAAGCACCTATTTCTGTACCGGTTCCGAAAGAGCGAAGAAAAAGGGAATGTTTTGTTAATAGGAACAAAAAGGTATTTATAGCCGTAACGATATAAACAAGAATACTCATCCAAGCCGCAGGAACATATCATACGGAATACTAGAATTTCCACCTTGTTGAAGATCTAGTGGTGCTACCCGAGCACTTAAATGAATAGCCATCGATGTTAAGAAGAGAAATTAATCAATAGAAAAAAATTAAAAATCTTGATGGGTTTGTTTTCTTCTGATTCTTGTTTTTTTTTCTTGGTGTTATTGATATATTTTTTAGATTTGTATAAAAAACGAAAGAATGGAGCTTGGGAAATCTAAAAATAGGAGAGAAAAGTGGTTATTAGCTTTTTCGAGTGCTAATGGAGAAGGGCAATGTGTGGGCTGTGAATTTGCCCACCTTTTAATTGATTATCATAGTCAATAGTGTTTTTGTTGGACAAGTAATAGATCTATATGGTTTTGCCATACATGGAAGGGGGTATGGCTTCTGATGGTAGGGAAAAGGAGAAAGAAAAAAAGAGAAGGAAAAAGAATAAAAAATTAATGACATCGACATTTTTTATCGATTGGGTCGCTTGCTACGGTGGATAGCCGTTAGAGTTGGGAATATGTTTGTCTAGCCGTTAGAGTTGGGAATATGTTTGTCTACTTTCTTAATGGTAAGAACAAATTTGAATCCATAATGAAATAAGGATAAACGTGGATAATTTTCTAAAGTAGAGGAACAAATATGACCTTTTTCTCTACCTCTACAGGATCAGTCCAGAACCTTTCAGCCGTTGCATATAGAATCTAGTGATAAGTGATGACAGAAAAAATTGATAATCACAAAAAAGATCGGACTACAATAAATGGCTTCGGCTTCAACGCACAAAATAAGGAACAACCCACGGAAAGGCTATTGGGATCAATGGACGGAGAAAAAAATTGAAGACCAGTTTTAGCATCATAACTACAATTCTTCTGCCATCATACGAGAGTTTTAAGTACTACATTATCCAATGACGGTATCACAACAATAATACACCCAACAAATAGACCCCTGAATATGCTAATTCATCTTGCTGATCAACTCATTGATTTGACCCTCACGATTGCCTGAATCACCCCCGTCCACGAATCGTTTTTTCTTACCCTGCAATGCCTTTTCTGGCTTGTTGAGAACAAAGGGACACAAAAAACTAGTGACCTCTTTGAAATGGGGACCAACATTGGCAATCTCATTCACAAGGTCTTCTAAGCATATAATACCATATTGACCTAATGCCTGCAAACAATAAATAGTTACTACACAAGCCGCCCACAAACTACTATAAATGAGAAAACAAGCAATTCATGGTTACCTGTTCAACAACTTCATTGCTGGTTAAAGGCACTCTCTCGCTGTCAATTTTTCCAGCACCTTTCTTGTAAATTAGATCCTTGATGCTCTTAAGATTTGGATATCTTCAAAAGCATCAACAAAACCATTAGAAATATTCTACAGCCTCGTAGTCTATGACAGAAAAGAATACGTAGAACTGCTAAAGCCGTCTCGCTTTTACATGGTTAAAAACTTAAAATTTCCTGCTTAAGGAATAAATAACTGCAATTTAATGTTCTAACAAGATCAGACATGTTTCTAAGAAGAAATGGTCACCATTAGCTGTAGAAGTAGACCTATGTTATCCTGGTGTCCCATAATTTTTTTTTTTAATTAAGCTCCTGGTGTCATCGTAAGGTACATGCTAAAACTTTCTTTAAGTGTCATTGTCTTTAAATTGGTGGAATGGTAGATGGATATTCATTTAGGGATGGCTGAACTTAAAGTGGTTGTATAATTGAATATACCATGGGATTACATAGACTTAATTAAGGGTCTCAGTTTCCTCTTTTTGACACACATAAATTTAACTATCAAAGACAAAGCAAACACAGATTTTGGCATTACAAGAATATTGCTCTCCTCATAGGAAAAAATAAAAATTAGAAATTCCAAGACCAATTAAATATTCAAATTAAGGTCTCTTTGGCAGCTCTAAGAAACCAGTAAAATAAAAAAAGTGCAGTCACCCCCTCTCCAGCAAGCATAATGCCTATTTACTAATTTGAGGTTGAGTATATCCAGTAATGCGAGTTCATTAAATGTCGTGTAGCAAACTAACAAAAAGGTTAGTTCAACCTACCCATATGTGACATAAGGCTCCACCTTTAGCAGAATTTCCAATATTCTTGCATCTGCCTTCACAAAGACACCATTGAAGATTTTCCGCAGCCTCAAAGAGTACAAAAGCTTTCGTGTTCTTGGGTGCATATCACTTTTCCTGAAGTGAATCACAAATCTTAGGATCCAAGTTACCTTAGCCAAGAAGTAAAAGAATGATTGGAAAACCAGGAACCCACCCTCCAATGCGTATGACATAAAGGAGATTGGAATCAGACGTGACCAATGCTCGCCTGGATCTTTTCTTACCCCTTTGTTTCATTTGGACAAGGTCCATCTCCTAAATATAATACAACAGCTCAGTTGAGAAGAATGTTGGACAAACAATATACAACAATTTATAAATCAGATTACTGCAAGTTGATAGCTCAAAAAAGGTAGATAAAAAGCCAACTGTAGGCGAGCTCCATTAATGGCTGTAGCAGACGAAAGAGTAAGTGACGCGAAAAGGAAGACTAACATGACACCTTCCAAAGGCAACACATTAAGCAAATATACAAGAGCTACAGGATGCAAGGGTAATGGGCATCTTAGGCTGAAGAGGTAAATTAATATACCATGCCAATTCCATTTTGATTGTTATTATTCACTATCAAGGGTAGGTTCCACTAGCTTTCAGTTCAAGCGCAGATAGGGAGAACTACAGCCTATTATCTTCTGGGGAAAAAACCTGGAAATTCGGTAGCTAACCTCGCATAGTAGTGTAGTTTAAAATATAACACTTTCTGTCTACTCCCAGGAAACAATAACAATATTATCTTGTGATTGTATAGGCCAGAAGTAGTTCCAGAGTGTTGGTGCCACCCAAAATAAATAGTTGCAGTCCTCACCCCCTGAGTTTGAAAATTTAAAACTGTTATCTCTCCTCAACACATTGTTGTACGCACTGCTTCAGAAGGTTTTTTACCCTCTTACTTCTAATTAATGCACAATACTTTTTTGTTCCTTTCTAGGAAGTTAGAACATCACTATTTCTGTGTTGTGGCTATTGGTTGCAAGTCTAAATTGGTTTTGGCCACAATGACTTTCACATCCCGGAATTTTGACCCAAAAAAAGGACTTCCACATCCAGGAAGGACAGAAAGATGCCTGTTATTAGCAAATGAGTGTAAAAGAAATTGGAGATCATTTTGTTTAGCGCCCACCAAACTAAGGGTCGTTTGGTAGAATGCATTAGATAAGCTAACGCATGCATTAGCTTTGTGTATTAATAATACATTGTTTGGTAGGCATTTTGAACATATGCATTTGTTATGCAAGCATTAGTTATACATCATATTTGGTATTATCCTATGCATAACTAATGCATAGAAAACAATGGTATTAGCAATGCAATGGGTTTTAATGCATGTATTAGCTTAGTTAAAGACAAAATTGTCCTTCAAAATTTATATCTGATTAAAATATGCTAGTTAGTATATTAATGCAAGTTCAAAATAATCCAAATAGTAAGAAATAAAATTATATCCCTAGTAAATAATAAATACTTAGTATATTTCCTTTCTTATAAATAAATATTTAATTTTATTTTACAATATAGGTAGACAAATCAAATAATTTTTTTTAAATCTTTTCATATAAAAATATTTCTCAACATATATTTCTTTTAAGAAGTTAGAGTGTGGACTAGTTTTTAAGGCATTTTTATAAACAAACAATTCTTTTAGAAATTATGCAATGTTTTAATACATCAAACCAAACAATGAATAAGAAATATGTCCGCATAACTAATGCAAGCATAACTATTACCAGCATTACTAATACACCATATTCAGCATTATTCTTATGCACCCTACCAAACGACCCCTAAGAGATAAGTGAACCAAAGTAAATAACAGACCATAAATATATCAATCCTTAACAACCGTCACTGCACCACAAAATTCCTGATTATAGATTATATAACTGGTAAAGAGACTCAAAACGAAAATACAATGCTGAAGCCGAGAGAAAAAATGGAAAGATTGAGCAATTGCTTCGTGAAATAAATGCAATATGTCACAAAGAAATACAAGTAAAAAAGAAAAACAAGATGGGACATGTGCAAATACAAGTCTTACAGCCAGCATAAGATAAAGGGAAAAGGCTCAAATTCTAAAAAGATGCAATTTAATCAAGCAATTCATAGATACCTTATCCCGATACTCTCGAATGAACTGCTCAGGCTTCTTGATAACAAAATTATCAGATTTAAGTCTCTTGACTTTCTGCTCTAGCTGGAGTTTTCTTCTGATTGCCCACTCTTCATTGTTCTTCCTCTTTTTTAGAATCACTTCTGGTATATAATTTAAAGGCTGTGGCACCTCCTCAGCCATTGTTAGCAATTCTATCTCTGAGACAAACAATGAGCAAAGTTAGACAAACCCTTGTCGTTTATTAGATATATTGGACTATCCAACTTCTCAAACACTGACTTTAACTCAATTTAGCAGTTGAATATTGATAATCTCATAACAAATGGTAAAAGTTGAAACAAAAGATGGTAACACGGAAATCATAGGTCTGAACAGAATGATTAGAAAATGAATTGAATTTTATGAACTTCATTCCACAAAATGTAAATGAGAAACATCACGATAAATATTTCAAGTCCGCTGACAAAATTGAGAGACGTGTCTATAACATTTGATTATAACAAACAGGAAACAAGCACGAGTGAAAATTAAATAATAAAAACAACAAAGCACAAGTAGCCAATGCTAACATATAATGCGTATTCTATCAGTAAAACTCAGTAAGAAAACAGAGATAGAGGTTACTTTATTCGCCGGAGAGGAGCAAGTTTGAAGGCGAGGTAGGGTGAGGGAGGTTTAGGGTTTTGGATTTTGGACCGGTAAGGACGAGACTCGGAGAGTATTATCAATCGAAAAGGGAAATCAGCTCTTTACCGACATTACAAGTTGACGGGCCGGATCCATATTAAGTTGGGCCCTCGTGAAATCTTGTTCATCAAATTGTGAAAACCCAGTCCACCTAGACAAGGGAGATATTTTGGGCTTTTCTTTACCATAGCTACTAGTTGGGAAAACCACATGACACTCTACTAAATAATAGGAGATAAAAACATAAATAGGCAAAATTTAAGAAAATATTCCAAGAACCTAACACCAATTGGGATTTTACATACATGGCCATTAAATAATTATATTCTATAGCAACAAGCATTAAACATTTATTCAAAGCACCCATAATCATGTATTTAAAGCATTTAATTCCTTAAGAAAAGGCAATCAAGTTATACTATTCAATAAAGAATTGTACTTAATTATTTCTTACATTGCATAATCTGTTCGTTCTTATTTATAGTAAAATAAAATTAACAAAGCTGAAATATAACATATATATATATATATATATATATATATATATATATATATATATAGAGAGAGAGAGAGAGAGAAAGAGAGAAGGTTAGAATATAACCCTATAGTTGCGATATATACGCTGAATAAATAACTTATAAATTTATAATATAACTATGTACAAATTACAATAGATAGTTATACTCCATGTAAACACGTATAACTGTATAAGTCAATCAAATAATATACCAAGTAAAAATCTATTAATGTCAGATTTTATTATTACTTCTTCAATCATTGTATATATTGATTATGTATTAATATTAATAGCAGTGAATAATAAAAATATACATGGAATACATATATACACAGCATTATAATAGTATATAAATATGTATGTATACGATAGAATAATGATATTTAATAGTGTATAAATTACAAGAAAATTCTAGTATACTAATATATACAGTATAACGATAATATTTTATAATTTATAAATTACTACGTTATTTTAAGTATATTAAATTAATATTATATTTTATCATTATAGTTTCACTTTAGTGTGTGGTTGAAGAAAATATCCTTGTAGAAGAAGATGGCAAAAATGAGCGAATTAAAGGAAAAAATCTTTGAGAATTTTGGTAATTGGTTGTTTATGGAAAGAGAGAAAAATTATAATCTTTTTACAAAATATAAGTGAAAATGGAAACGATTTTCTTAAAATTGGGTGGGGCCATTTTTAACTCTTAAAATGGAAACAATTGACTTAGAGATTGGGTGTGGCATTTAAGATTTTAAATTGGAAACTAGTTCCTTATATATTGGGTGCGGCATTTATGGGATTGCAGTTATTTTTCTATAATGCTGTATTTGTAATAAAATCTGCTATTTCTGGAATAAACGAAGAATACTATTAGTTAAGAAAATAATTTTTATAAAGAGATCATACATGTAAAAAACTCAAATAATAGCCGTTTACATATGCATACCATGTGGCAAACCTTATTACCAACCATGTTTAAGGTTTGTATTTATTATATTTAAGCATACCAACTTTCAATTTATGTATCATAATTCAAATTAAGGCTTTAATTATGCTATCATTAAATGTAGGAGTGTATTTAGGGACAAAATCTCCCAATTAATATTTTTACCCGCTTCTCTCTCATCCAAATATTTATTTTCCGCCCCCACCCCCCCCCCCCCCAATTTTTCCACAGTTATTTGCTCCCCCACATTTTTTCTTTTCTTCAGTTTAGTTTTCCCCTTTCTCGTATAACAGTAATCCACAATTCTCATCATCTTCATTAACTCCCCCCACCATTTTCATCCATTTCAATCTTAGTATTCATCTCCTAAATAATGAAAAATCCAAATACTCCCAAGTGGGAAAAATTTGAAGTTATCTCCTTCATCTTCCAAAAAAACAAAGAAAAAACCTTCAAAAACAGTAAAAAATTTGGTTCCTCAAAATATTTCATTAAAGGTATTCTTATTTTATTTGTCCGCACATTTTTTGGAAACATGTTACTTCGTCTCAATTTTGTAGATTAATTATCGTTATTTTGTATGTTTATTTGAACTGTTAATATATTGTAGTTATATTGTAGTTTTAATGTAGTAAACTTGCAGTTAAATGTAGTTCTGTTGTAGTTATGCTGACATATATAATTGTAGTTGTGTTCAGTTAATGTGTAGTTAAATGTAGTTTATTGTAGTTATGCTGATATATATAATATTTTTACAACTACATTTATATATATAACTGTTTTTACTTTTTTTGTAGATATATGTGTGGGAGACTCTATGTCGACGAAGAACAGAATACAAAAATATTTAATTTCTACAATTTGATGTTTGGATAATTCGTAGATTTTGAAAATAGGAGTGAGAACAGAGATCTCGTTCAGTTGAATAAGGAGAGATTTACGCAGCTACAGATTTTTTTCCTTTTCAGAATTTTGAATTAAATGCAAAGATTCTGCCATCAGATTTGTAGCCTACAAATGCGCAAGTTTATTGGGCAGAATCTCTTTAAATTTGATTTGATATATAAATTGTAGAAATAATGTGAACATGTCGGGTAATTTATAAATTTTAAACATTTTTGGTAATAATGTTTGCTATAGGGTATAGATATGAAAAAATCCCAAAAATATATATGTTCTTTAGCAACTTAGACTTGTATTCTTAACTTAGACTACTCATATACATAATAATCCCCCGTCATAAATAAATATAATGTCAAACAACTAAGCTAGTGTTTGGACATAAAGTTGAATGAAACTTGAAAAAAAAAGTGAAGATGAGATGAAAAATAGTTTTTTAAAGTTAAAAATATGTTTGGACATGCATTTTACTTGAAAAGAATTTAAAGTTTTGTGTGTAAAAAACTTCAAAAACTACTCTAAAGCTATTTTTAGGATTTCAATATTTTGTTTCAAAGTCTGCCAAAAAATGGTTCAAATCTACAAACAAACAGATATTTGAAAAGGGCTTTGGAAAAAGCTCCCAAATTTTATGGACAAACGAGAACTAATAGTTGGAATTACATACATTTATTTCGATTATACTTGCATAAAGTCTCTGATTTATAAGTGTTGTTTGTATCAGGGGTGGAGCCATAGTGATGGTTGTGGGTCCGTTCGAACCCAGTAACTTTTGTAAATTCTTATATTTATATTAAGAAATCTAATAAATATGTGTAAATTATTAATTTAGAACTCAGTAACTTAAAAAAATTATAATTCCGAACTTATACTCATATATAAGATGTTAATGAGTGAAATTGACTAATCATGTTGCAAAAATCGGAGTTGAAGGAAGTATAACATTTGATTGTTTAGTTGAGGAATACTTAGTGGAGATTGTCGCACTGCAAGAATTCAGGAAAAAGCAACCAAAATTTTGTGACCAGCGTTGGTCTGTCAAAAATATCGATCACAGTTGGTCGCTAAATTGGAAAAACTAATTAAAAAATTATTCTAAATATATTAGCGACCAAGCTTGGTCGCTTTTTGATCGATAATTTAGTCAAAATATTGACCGGACTGGTCAGACTTGCTTGGTCAAAGAAATACAAAAATTAGCTACCAACTTTGCTTGCTAAAGGGGGACCCACTTATAAATTTTTAATAATTATATTATTATTTTAAAAAATTATAAAATATAAATAAATATAATTCAGAATTATCGACCAAAGTTGGTCGTTAACGAAAGGGGAAGCAGATACAGACCAACTTTGGTCACTAATATGGGATCCAGTTATAAAATTTTAATAATTATATTATTATTTTAAAAAATTATAAATATAAATAAATATAATTCAAAGTTAATGACCAAAGTTGGTCACTTACGAAAGGGGAAGCAGATAGAGACCAACTTTGATCGCTAATCTGGGACCTAGTTCTAACATTTAACAATTATATTATTATTTTAAATGTTATATAAAATATAAATAAATCTGATTTTAAATTTAGCAACCTACTTTGGTCGTAAATTTAAATTTTTGGATAATTATCGAACAAAGTTGGTCTCTTTTCTGGTCAACATTGGTGAAAATTAAAAATCACATGTATTTACTATCTTAATAATATAAATGTAATACGTTAGCACTTTTGTAATACAAAGGATGAATACACTAAAATATACTCTAACAGACTATACACGTAGATAAAGTAGTACAACAAAGAATGTGTGTGTATGTATATAGATTATATAAGAACATGAAGCGCTCAGAACATAGGGACGAGTTCTTTTAGGTAGTAATACACTTGTAAATTAATTCATCGAATTATAACTTACTCAGGTGCATGTATATATATATTAAAAACAAATCGTCTCGACTTGTATCAATTAATATGTTATAATTGCTTCATCGACTTTTAACCTAGTGATGAATAAATGTAATTCACTAACTTTGTTACAATAAGTCGATGAATCAATTATAACATATTAATTGATATAAGTAGAGACTTTTTGCTTTTAATCTATATACATACATCTTAATAGGTTTTAAGTCGATGAATAAATTTACAAGTGTATCAATACCTCAAAGAACCCGATCATGTGTTCTGAGCGTTTTATATATATATATATATATAATATAGATAGATAGATAGATAGACAGACATATAGATAGATAGATAGATACCCACACAGACACTTCACTATAATACTATAACATATATAATTTGTTATAGTATATGTTAGTGCGTGTATATATATAACACACATATTTCTTGCTACTTTAACTACTTATATAATATTTTATAGTATATGATACTATATTCATTATTTGTATTGTAACAGAGGTAATGAATTACATTCATTCATCACTAGATTAATAGTCGATGAATCAATTATGACATATTAATTGATATAAGTCGAGACGTTTTGTTTTTAATATAGATAGATAGATAGATAGATAGATAGATAGACAGACATATAGATAGATAGATAGATACCCACACAGACACTTCACTATAATACTATAACATATATAATTTGTTATAGTATATGTTAGTGTGTGTATATATATAACACACACACTTCTTGCTACTTTAACTACTTATATAATATTCTACAGTA
Organism: Nicotiana noctiflora; assembly: GCA_032618575.1. NCBI lineage: Eukaryota > Viridiplantae > Streptophyta > Magnoliopsida > Solanales > Solanaceae > Nicotiana > Nicotiana noctiflora. Next base: position 141,310 of record JASVEL010005922.1, read on the forward strand.
TATGATATTGTATTCATTATTTGTATTGTAACAGAGGTAATGAATTACATTCATTCATCACTAGATTAATAGTCGATGAATCAATTATGAAATGTTAATTGATATAAGTCGAGACGTTTTCTTTTTAATATATATACATGCATCTGAGTAGGTTATAAGTCAATGAATCAATTTACAAGTGTATCAATACCTAAAAGAACACAAACCTATGTTGCGAGCGCTTCATGTTAATATATAGGGCTGTTTATCGGGTGAATTGGGCGGTTATTTAACGATTTGGCTTATCGGTTATCAGCTTTTAGATGTATTAGTCCGCTAGCCACCCTATAAGATATCGGACGGATTGGTATCGGTAGCTCTTATCAGGCAGTTTATCGGCCTAATTCAATCTATATTGCACATGACGCAATTTACCAAATTTAGCGAGGGTCCAAAATTTGCTTCTCTATGCTTCAAATGTATGCTGATGTTGGTCAAAGTATGGGATTTCTTGCTATTGTTTTATTACTGCTTTAATTTTCTTTAGATGTCGCTCTAATTTCTAAACAATCCCAGAACAGCTGCCGAAATGTGTGCGGACTGACATTTCTTTTACATGAAAGCCAACCTACAAATGTATGTGTTAAATCCAATTTAACAACAGATTCTACTCGTTAAACTATCTCTTGTTTGTTAAGTTGTTGTACTTCCATTGTACCTACTGGAGGTGGTAAGAATACGTGAAGCAATCAAATAAGTTATTTTTGGTTTGATAAGATTGAAAAGAATGCGCGAAGCAAGCAATTGAAATTTGTCTAATAGTAAATTAGTAATAGAGAATAGAGATAGAGTACTGGAAGTGGAAGAAGGATTTATATATATATATATATATATATATAACGGGTTAACGGATTATCCGTTAAGAAAATCAAATAATCTACCTCCAAACAGATAAGCCGTTAATAATAAAATGTCAATCTGTTCCCCATTCGTTAAATCATTAATCCAATACTAATAAGCCATTAAGCTTCGGTTTTGGTTCGATTTTCGATTTTGGTTCGGTTTTGAACACCCATATTAATATATATTAAAAATAAAACATCTCGACACCAGGTCTTTCGTCATAGGGCCATAAGACTATACGTCCGACATATAGTCCACCTGCCTCATGACCAGTTGGATCGCAGGTACCTGCATCGCATTGATCCATGTCACATCCACAAGGATTATCACACCTCCTTTTTACACGCCACCCCAGAGGATAGTGTATAAAGGAAATTTTTCACTTCAAGTGACATTATTCAAAATGTGATTGTTTATTCAATTCAGAGTCATCACTCGGGATAATTTATTTGGTGTCCCGAGTCACCTGCTTATTTTGAATCCCAAATCGAGGAAAATTCAGCTTTTCATTTGAAGTCTGCGAACCAGAAATTCTTGAGTAAGGAATTCTGTTAACCCGGGGGAAGGTGTTAGGCACCCTCAGATTCCGTGGTTCTAGCACGATCGCTTAAACTATCATAGTTAGCATATTACCTGATTTTAACACATATTTCAAACTAGTGCAATTTTAAACTTTAACCGCTTTATTTTATTATTATTTTTAAGAAAAATTACAATGATATTAAAATATATCTCGAATCACGTCACATAAATGTACCCGTAATTTTGATATATTTTAACATCCTTGAGACTTGAATTTGGGTCATATAAATGCGCACCAAAATTTAGGAAGGTAGATTATTAAAATGCATGCCTAAAGCGACTAACGTGTTGATAACTTTGCGGGAGGCCATAAAATTCGCTAAATGGCGTGTTCCAAATTCTAAGTATTTTAATGGAAGTAATTAAAGAGGGCCATGCCATTTGTGATTTTTATTTGGCGCGACGTACCTCAATTTCATTTTTAAAGGATGTTCGACTAAAACTTGAAGGGCCATGGACTACTATATTATCTAAGATGGCCCTCCTAAAATTGTTTTTGAGGATCGTACTAATTGACTAAGGTTATAAGGACTAATTTCAGGGGTTATATATGGCATGTGGACTTTAAGGTCCAATGGCCAAACACAGAAATTGAAACCCAATTGAGATGTAGTTGGGCCTGAAAGACATGCCCAATGCTCTAAATTTTAGAGTTCGTGGGATTAAGGGCTATCAAGTCGTAGGCCGATTCGTCCTACTACAATCGTATTACATTACTCCCAATCTGTTATGACTACAATCGTATTAGTCAAATAGACTTATGTGGTTGTCGAGCCATCTGTTTGATCATGCAACAATCAGATGTGGGCTCCACACATGAAGCCCAAAGGCTAGGCTAGTTAAAAGCTAAAGTTGGGCTAAGCATAAGCAAAATTAGGCCCTAAATCTTATTCAAAACAAGTTGTCATGTTTTGGCCCATAAATGAGCCCAAGTCAAATGAATGGATTTTAATTCGGATCTGAGAACACTGATTTTAAATCATAATTGGACCAAACAATTTTGTAACAAATGAACAATTCAAATTCATTCAAATCAAATCAACATTCATATTCAAATCATATGTAAGCTGATGACTAACACACTCATTTCTGAAATTTAACAACAATTTAACTTCATTTAATATACTTTATGGAACTTATTCATAGGCTGGGACTAGAAATAACTACTCAAACTTTCAATTATCAAATCTACATGAATCTAAAAGCTGAATATTTCTAAATAACAATCCGATGTATAGTCCCTTAATGTTCGAATAAGCTAATGAATCTAACAATTTTAAGCAGGTTTAAGGATAGCATAAACTCCAAAATATTACTACTCTGCTATAATGAATATGCTAGTATAATTATCATTACACTACACTAATGGATCTAGAAGTTTAAACAGCGAAAAGAAAATAATATCAAATGTTAACAGGGAATCAAACAAGAGGAAATCAGCTCTGGACATCCATCTATTCAAATTATTCTTCATCTAAATATTTTCATAATCTTTGTCCATTCGAAGGTTAAGTAAATACGTGGAAATTAAAGACAAAAGTAAAGCAGGAGTATCAGCAAACAACAGGGAAAATCAACAACAAATATCAACCCAGCTAAAACGATTTGAACTGCTTTGGAATTAAATCAATTGAGCAGTAACCCAGCTGAATCTAACACCAAGCTTCATTGGACAAAGTTTTAAACAACTCTCAACTAGAGGAATTCAAACAGTAACTTCTAGTGGATTTCTAAGCTATTTTTTTGTATTGATTTTTAGGATTTTTGTTTTAACTCTAAGATCTAAAACCTATGAACATCAGCTCTCAAACTCTGTATTTTTTTTAAAAAAAAATTTGGCTCTCAAAATCTTTTCAAAACTCTCTCTAAAACTTTCAGATCTCCAAAACTTAACTTGCAAGGCAAGGGTGTACTGCCTTTTATAGGCAATATAATTAGGGCACCTTTCAGATTCTATTTTTCATCTTAGCCCCCTCTTAATTTTAGCTTTTTTGCTTAAAAATCCTCAGGGTACTAACTTGTTACCCAAGTTATATTACTTAAGTCCTGAAATTCAACTTAACACCCCAATCTAGAAGCTTTTATGGGCTTCTATTTTCAGTTACTGCAAGATTCCCTAATTGAATTACCCAATATACCCTTAAGACCCCTGAATTTACCCCTGAAATTATTAACTTATGTTAGGATAAACCCAAGTCCAACTAACCAACCCTTTTAACTTGGTCAGTGATGACCATAGTTACGTACAAGCGCCTTGAATTATTCATAAATAACTAAACGATATCCAATTATACAAACCCCCAAAATTGGAATGCAAATCCAAATAACCCTAATTTTTAGACTTGAATTAACTACTTAAAATCAATAAAATTAATCAATCAAACAAGGTCATGCTATAATCAGTAGAAACAAAGAGAAGAAGGAAAATAAGATACTTGAAACCTAAAACAAAAATCTAAGAACACAGGGCAAGCAAAAAGTAATGCACAAACTAGATTAAAATTCAAATACAAGGTGAAATTAAAAAAATAAAACTAAGAAAACTTACCAATTAAACTCGAACATGACTGAACTTCCAATTTTAACCACGAGATAATGTCAATCAACTGTTCATTGTCAACAGTCAAATAACATTTTTTCGTGGTGAAATTGGGCCTAAAACTCGTGAAGACTAGAGAAAGGGGCCTCGCAAATTCAAGTTCTAGGTTGAACTCTTAGGGCTTGATTTTCGATTTGAAATTCGGGGAAGTACAGAGATATTTGAAGGATTATGAGTGGGGATTTGGAATGTGTGGAAGATGAGGGTTCAAGTATGTTAGTTTGGCGATATTTGGGTAGTGGCGTCGTCGGATGCGACGGAGGGATCCATTGATGCTGCTAGGGTTAGGGTATTTGGGGAAGTTTCAGTAGGATTTGGAGGGTGTTGGATCGATTATGGGGAGAGGAAGATGAGGCGTTGGTGAAATTTTGGCGATGATTGGCCGCCGGCTTCCGGCGGACGACAGACGGCGAAATCAGGTGGAACTAGGGTTAGCTTATGAGAGGTTTGAGGGACGGTGAGAAGGTAGGGGGTAGGGGTACGTTTGGACATATATGTATTAAAACAGCCGGGCTTTAGGACCGTCTGATCAAGGTACCTCAACGACCCTAATTGAACATTACTGAAACGGGTTCGATTGGGGGTAAATGAGGAGTCTGGTTCGGGTTCAAACGGGTTTTGGGATGGACATAGGGCGGTTTGGACGGGTTTCTGGGATATTAATTGATTGGGCTAGTAAATTGCAACTAATATTGGCCCAAAATTTAATATGCTTAACAGGCCTTTTTTCCTTTTTATTTTTCTTTTCTTTTCTCATTAAATTCCTTTTTTGTATTTTCCTTTTTATTTTCTTAAAAATAAAAAATAATAATACTTGGAATAAAATCCTAAGGACCTAATTAAATTAATTAATTCTAAATGGTGATTACTACAAATTAATTGAAACAAATTAAAAGAAGCTAACAAATTCAAAGCTAAAAGTTAAATTTATTATGAATTTTTTGGATTTTATAAAACTCTAATTACTAATTAGTCTAAATAATGTAAAATTAAATCCCAAATACAAATACAATATTTTTTGTATTTTTATGAATTACCTAAAACTAAACTTGCACACACAAATGAAAACACATACAAAATTACGCAATTAAATCCTAAAAACTAATAATTTAAGGAGAAATCCTAAATGTAAGGAGTTTGTAGGAGTAATTCATGCAAAACAAAAATCACGTGCTCACAAGGATCACAACCATCAGTGTCACAGCCACTCAGGTCCATTCAGCTATGTCGTAGTCACAGGGATTGCAACCCATCTTCATCAGGGACTCCATCTATTTCAGGCCTTCGCCTGCGAGATACTAGCTCTGACCCCCATGCACTTTGCACACATGCCTCTGATATACATGCTTCGGACGGTAATGCTGATGATGACGAGGAGGTACATTATGATCAATATGAAAGGATCATCATAGTCCATGAGGGTGATGTGTAAGAGTTATTTGTATTTTTACGTTATTATTTTGTACAATTTTTACTAAGTTATTAATGTATTTTTTTATTAAATTCAAGGTTCATCCCTAGTAATATTACTACGAGGATAATCTCTAAAGCCACCAGAAAAAGCTTTATGATGACCCTTATGCGACTTGGAGTGAATTTCCATTCTCGCTGAATGAGCAAATTTCAATCAATATAAGGTATAAATGTTCTTTTAAGCAGTATAATTATTTATATTTATGATATTTCCATATATACTTAATTTTTAAAATACAGAGCAAGTGTGTATAGGAACACTGCTATAGCGCGAAAGTGGCTATAAATTTTCATTTCAAAGCTCGCTAGCGCATTGTTTCTCCAAAGCTAGAAAGTTGAACCAAAAGCCCGACTGGTTCCTTCAGAATTTATGGGAGGATTTATAAAGGCAATGGCTTACCGCAAAGTTCTTAGAGAAAATCGAAAAAGGAAAGAAAGCTCGCGCATCTAAGAAGGGAAGATCCTTGCATACTGCATGTGCGATCAACCTAGGGACAATAAAAGGAAGAATGGTACGTAATTATTTAATTTATTTTAATTTTCACAGTATATCTATTCTCTTTATTAACTAAAATTTATGAGTTTTCAGGAAAAGAAGTTGGGGTATCCAATGAACCAAGATGAGCTATTCAAGTAGACTCATATTGTAAAGAAGAAGAAAGAGGCAAATCAAAAAAGGTAGGTCGAGGGCCGAGCCTCGACCGTACATGTAAGTTTTTACTTTTTATTAAGTATTTTGATTTACTTCTCTATAAATTGAGATACTAATTCAATTAATTTTTCTTATAGGGTCGCTTCACAGCTGAACTGTAAGAATTCATATGCAGTTAGCCACCTAATGAGTCGGGCGAGCCAATCCAATCTTCGGAAGAAAATGCTGAAAGAATATGGACGGAGGCTGCTGGTAGTCCAAAATGGGGGAAGGTATACGGCTGCCTACTAAAACATTCCATTGCTATAAGTGTAGAAGACAAGGAATAGGGACTTCCTCGCAAGCCGAGCTACTTGATGGGGAGAGTCTCTCCACTATACGGGAGACTGTGTCAAAGCTCATCCCATCTAGAAGCGACCAAGGAAAGAGAAAAGCTTAGAGATGCTCAGTATATTGGCATGCAAGCTCAGTGCCAAGGCATGCATGAGTAGCTCAAATCTTCTCTTGCTTCTGCGTTTTTTTGATTCCCCGATCTCATGAGTCATCCCTAGAGGCTCGCCTTCCCCGTGCTCATTCCACCCATCCTCCAAGTGCTCGTTCCTTCTGTCCTCCCTGTGATCGTTCTTCCCCCTCGACAAGTACACCATTCTGGATACCGTCTTGGTGATGAAAGTTTATCAGAAGGTGATGATAATAATGTACAAAATAATTCTTGACTTTTATACACTTTGAACTAGATAAATAGAATCGATTTTCGAATGGGCTTGTAATAACATTTAACTTGGTTAGCTTAATGTGTTAGTACTATTGAACTTTATACTTTATTGGTTTTAATATTGTTGTTGTTGTTGTTGTTGTTGTTGTTGTTGTTGTTGTTGTTGCTTGTAATAGGGATTTGGTATGCTGGCAGGTGGTGTAGCTGCTAAAACGGGCAGTTTCTGCCAAAATTATACCCAGAAAAGCGACCAACTTTGATCACTTTTTTATTTAAAAAATTAATTTTCTGGGCAATATCGATCAAGATTGGTCACTAATTAACCTAGGTTTCTCAAAAAGCGACCAACTTTGGTCGCTAGTCTACTAAAAAAATATTTTTCTGGAATATAGTGGTCAATTGTGGTCGCTTATGTTTGAAATTAGCGACCAATGTTGTCGCTTATGTTTAAATAAAATAGCGACCAACTTTGGTCTCTATTTTTTATGTTTTAAAATATAATATTTTATTTACAGACCAAAGTTGATCGTTATATTTTGATTAATAATAAATAAATAAAAAACGTAATTTAAGAATAGAGACCAACTTTGGCCGCTAAATTTATAATATTAAAATATTAAAACGACCAAAGTTGGTCGGTATATTGTTTACCTATAATGTTTGTTCCTTTTATCAATTAGCGACTAACTTTGGTCCCTAAGGTAAAGGGACAAGCAAAGTATCGACCAGTCCTGTTTGGTTGCTTTTTGATCGATTTTTGACATTTAAGCGATCAACTTTGATCGCTTCTTGTGGTCACTTTTTTCCGAATTTCTAGCAGTGACATAATAAGAACACTAAAGACTTTTTGGGATTTTTTCTTAAGCTCATTTACATGATTTTAGCTAGGTTTTCCTATATAAATAAAGTAAGTAAAGTTTTCTATAAAATATATAAAACTCTCGTCAAAAGCTACAATTTATATACATGTCGAATATAATTTTTTATTGTACGCAATCCGGTCAAAAATAAAAATTATATACTTATGTACAACTTGTATATAGCTTTTTTTTTTATATAGAAACCCATAAAAAATTATAATTTACATATAATTTATATACAACTTATATACAATATGTTAGTTGTATATCATTTGTACACCCGAATACAATATATATATACACCGTTTCTTTATGTCTTCTTTTTCTTCGAGTTTCAACTTAAAATTTCAATCAAAACTAATTCTAATATTCACTAATTCTCTCAAAATTGAAATAAAGATATTCCCAATCATTTGTAATAATACCCAAATCCAAATAAATAAAAATTTATAAAATTTAATTTTTGAATTTAAAATTTCAAAACTTTTTAATAATTGTCAATAGAATTTTAATGGATTAATATGGTTTCCAATTCGATCTTTAGTTTATTGACTTCAAAAGACAAAAAAAAAACCTCGATCTTTCCTTTTTCAGAAGTGATAATTCATGCTGATTGTTTAACATAGAAAAAGAAAAATAGAAAATAGAAAGAAAAAAAAGAAAATATAATGGAAGGACTAAATCAGCATATGAAATAATATACATATATAACAAGTCAAAGTTGTCTGCACCAATGATTCTATTGCAAATTAGATCGGCATCTTTTTACTGGGTGTAAAGAAGATTTTTTTATACAGTATAGCTAAGTAAATTTTTTTATTTTTAGTCAAACAAATATGTACGTACTTGGGCATTTCGAAAAAACAAATATGAACGTACTTGGGCATTTTGAAAAAGTAATTATTCTTGTTTTGGAAGAAAGGGATTCCATGACAATGAATGACTAGTTCCAAATCATGTCTATCTTTTTTTCTTTTCTTTTTACCCAAAAGTGTGTGTAAAAAACGGTCATATAGATACATTACTAACCAAAATTTGGGTCATTTTCAAATGTCAAATATTTCATTATACGATAATATATAGCCCAATGAATTTAGTCATTAAGCGTTTGGAGTATACTTTTTGTCAAAACATTCATATTCATGTATTCCATGAATGAAGATATATTGATGATGCTATAAATAAACATGTGTATTTTTAGTGAAAGCAGCTTTTGGAGTAAACTAAAAGCCGAAAATAAGGAGAAGAAAATAAATAGATCACGGTACATGAAATAACATGATAGTTTTGAGCACGAAGTATTTACGTTCACACGGAATTCGAGGAAGAGTCACGTCCAAATGGAGTTCAAATGTTAACAACCTAACTTGATGCAAGTGTAAGAGGCTAATTTACAACTCAAAATACGTGACCACATGAAATCAGATAATTTATTAAAGGAGTTTGGGAAGAGGGAGGCAGAGGGAGACCCAAGAGGTATTAGAAAGAGGTGATCATGCAGGATATGGCTAGAATGCAAATTTCTGAGGACATGACCCTTAATAGGAGAGTCTGGAGATCTAGTATCAAAGTTGTCGGATAGGAGGCCCTTGTATATTAGTTCACACTTCTTTCCCGTTCTGGGGGTTTGGTAGGGCTCTCAATAGTTGATTTGTGCTTTGGTTTATGTTTTGAGATTACTGCATGCCATTTTATTTATGGTTTATGGTTTATGTTTTGATAATTGTTTATGTGATTTTTCATAAAGTTACTAATACTCTCCTGTTTTTGCTTTGTTTTTATTCCCCTTTTCCTGAGCCGAGGGTCGATTTGGAAACAGCCTCTCTGCCCTTTCGGGTAGGGGTAAGGCCTGCGAACGTATTACCCTCCCCAGACCCCACCTTGTGGGATTATAATGGATAGTTATTGTTATTATTGTATTAAAGGTGTTTAAAGTCTATTTTTAATCAACAAGTAATATTTTATTATATACGAGTATAATTTTTTTGACCAAAAGTATTCCATTGACCACCATTAGACCAATATAGCTTCGCCACCGCATGACCAAATCAAATATAACTTTATTATTGCTCCAAACTCATTATTACATGAAATGTTTGATATGTATCGATGTGAAATAAAAAGGATGTGGATTATATATTTGGGGTAGGGGGTGGGGTGGGCGTGGGGGGTGGGGGAGGCAAAGAAGCTGCTTTCTTTTTCAATGTGTTCTGTCGTCCTCTTTCCCATAACATTTGATTGTACAAGATACACAGACAAAGAAATCTTACATGAGTTGAGAGACTTTGGGTCCCAATTCTTTTACTTTGATTAGACAAAGCAAACCCTTAATCACACACAAAATCTTTAAGAATCCTCCATGACCAAAACTTTTTTCTATCCTCTCATTTTAGCACTATGTTGGACAAATACTAAAGTCTGGTTTGATCATGAGTTTTACCAAAACAAAATTTAGAATTTATTTTCAAAACTCATATTTAGCCATAAAATTTACCCACATTTCGGCCAAATCGTAAATTCTAAAATCAGCTATTGAGCTGATTTTGGGCCAAAATTCCAAAACTTAGGAATTCTATACATGTTTTTCAAAAAATAAAGTTGGAGAATATTTTGAAAACGTATATTCAAACACATTTCATCTTCAAACCAAACTCTACCCAAATCAATTTTTTTAAAATAAATTTGGAATTTATGATCAAACGCTAGCTAAAATGTTGCTATCTTCATTACTAGCACCTCCTTTTGGATCGTTCCCAAGAAAAAAATCCAATTGATTTTTTCTTTTTCCTCAATCAAAGTAATTGTAGTGAACTAGTGATGTATGTTTCATGGAGAAGTGATGCTTATCACTAAAGAAGATTTACTTAACGTTTAAATACGGTAATGTTATGTTTTTCTGGTAAGAGGGGAAATTGCAAAGCCGCTTCAATTTCTGTCACAGTCTCTAATTCTTTGAGCGAACACTCTGTGACAAGCAATTTATGTATTCTGAACCTCTCTGAACTTTGTGCGCACTGAACTTTTCTATGTAATAGCCTGCAAACCACGTGATAATTGTTTCATGTATTAATGATATTTCACCTGGCCAGTGCCTCTGCCTAAGACAGCACTAACTCCTTTGCATTCGGGGCCCTTTTACTCCATCTGATTCCAATCTAATTGTCGGCCATTTGTCTTCTCTCTCCAAACTGCATCAAGACAATTTCCATACCAAGCAATATGTATTGATTTTAGATATTTTCTCTGCAAAGTTGTGAATAGAGGAGATATAATTCAAATTATTTAGAAAACATGTTTGGGGCCTTCTTATAATATTTATAGCAATCATTGTTTCATAAGCTAGTTTTTACAGTTAAGTTTGATCTAATATCCGATCCATTACAATCGTTAATTTTTTTCGAGTATAAATAAACTATATTGTCTTGAGTTTTGTTTTTTAGCAGTTTTGGTTTATAGGATTTTGATTAAAGTACTGATTAGAGTTTGGATTCTAATGTGTATGCATATAGTATGTATATTGATCTCAACAACAACAACAACAACAACCCAGTATAATCCCACTTAGTAGGGGTCTGGGGAGGGTAGTGTGTACGCAGACCTTACCCCTACCCTGGGGTAGAGAGGCTGTTTCCAAATAGACCCCCGGCATCCTTCCCTCCAAGAACTTCCCACCTTGCTCTTGGGGAGACTCGAACTCACAACCTCTCGATTGAAAGTGGGGGTTGCTTACCATCAGAGCAACCCCTCTTGTATATTGATCTCGTGAAAGCCAAATAGCCATCGCAAGCCAAATGGACAATTATTGATTTAATAGTTGCGTATAGTATGGCACGAGAAAGCAAAAGTTTTTTTTTGGGGGGGGAGGGGGGAGGAGTAGTTTTTAGCTGAATACTGGAATACAAGGCAACAATAATTATCTTAAAAAGATAAGAAAAAGATGTTTAGACATTGACAACGTTACTGTGAATAGATTCCTAAGTCTCACAATCCCATTTGATGTCATTTCAGTTGTAGAGTAATACCTAACAAATACTAAATCAATCATAATTTCATGTCCTCTTATCAATCTTTAATATGCACATAGTTATCTATATGTCAAACACCAACGAAAGCAACTAGAGAGTACTTGCATTATCCTTCCGGAATGCCCAGTTGGTTTGGAGGGTGATCTCCCCATACTTTCTGGGTTGAGTCTGTCGCACATGGCTTGTTTAGTACGGTTTACATCCCTTGTATGGTTTACATATTATTACATAGTACATAATTTATCCAGTGTGCATATAATGCTCATCACAGAGTACTCATCCGAAAGACAGAGGCTGCAACGGATGATAGTTTCCCTAGAAATTTCCAAAAAAAAAAAAAAAGAGTACTTGCATTAAGGTGTCGTTCTTGAATTTAACTTTCATGGTACAAAATCAGGTCATGTTTTTAGCTGATAATTAAAAGTATAAATATTTATATAAAACATTAATTAGTTGGTATATGATAAAACTAGGTAACTAATTATAAATACACTATGGCATTTTAAATTACAATGATAGTGTAAAGATATAAATTGTACTCTAAGATCCTTCTTAAAATAGTAGCAACCACCAACTACGAGCGAGGAGAAAAGGAGATGACTTATTATGATGTAATACTACCCTTTCTCTAACAATTTAAAAGGTGTGGTACAAGAAGTTTTATTTTGTGTCTCATACAACTAATACTAATTGTGTGTAACGACCCGACCGGTCGTATTGAGCTTCTGTACCTTGATCTTCAGTTCTCGGCATGAGCTACCCCGTGTTATGCATTATGACTAATTTAATTCGTTGGTTTTGGTTTTCAGGAAGAATTGGAATGAATTTGAAAGAACAGTTTCAGTTGAAAGCTTAGAATTTGAAAGGTTTGATCGAGAGTTGAGTTATCTTTATATGAGCTCGGATCGAAGTTTTTATGATTTGATTAGCTTCGTTAGATGATTTGTGACTTAGGAGTGTGATCGGAAGTGATTTCGGATCGGTACGGAAAAGTTGGTATCAGAACCTAGATTACTAGGTTTCACAAGTCATGAGCAGGTTTAGTAGAGTCTCATGGATCGGTACAGAGACATCTGTATTTATCCTCGAGAGGCTGCAGAACCTTTAGGAAAACTTCATATTCTTGAATTCTTATCGTGCGTCCTTGATTCAGCTTGAAATGTAACTCTTGAAATCCTTTCCACACGTTTGTATGCGCGCATGTGTACTCAAAATTAGATGTGCCTTGATGGCTTGTGATTCCCCGATCGAGGGGCGAGATGTAATCTCTATGACTTTATGTTGGGCTAGTCTGGAGGACTTGAGGCCAGACTTTATCTATGGCTTGAGCACCAAGGTGCTGATTGTGTGAACATGTGGTTTTGAACTTATATGTTCGGTATTGTCCATATTAGTAGAAATGACGGTTGGATAACCATGTGATGAGTATGTTAGTACTACGAGATGTATCTATATAACTTGGGAGTGACGAGGAAGGTCTGTTGGATGATAGACGAACCGACGTATAATTTCCATTGTGATTGGATGTGTAACTCTGAGTTATGGGCGCGTGAAGAATCTTTTCATGTTTTTAGTCGAGATTGAAATGAATTTTATGTTGCGGTACGAGTTGAGACTCAGGAAGACTACATAACTGTGTAATGTGTATGAGAGGTGGAAGAAGTAGTTTCAGGTTTCCTTGGTAAGGAGTTCGTTGGCATGCCAATGTGGGTGATTGTTCTATCTTGAGTCGGCTTGGTTGGCTTGGCTTGGTTGGCTCCGAATGGAATTGTTGAGGGAGGTATTGATTCGACTTTTGTTAAGATTATCAGTGATCGGGGGAGATATATGAGTTAACTTTCTGTGTTGTGAGATGTTATGATTTGTTGGTTATAGGAACATATGGTGCGGTTCAATTGGGATTTCTTAGTGGAATTCAAGCGGGAAGAGTAATTGAACGTTTCTTAGTGAATATCGTATTGGTTATGTCCTATCGGGTTGCGTGGCGTATGTTATTTATTTCACTGCGGATGCAATGATTTGCTTTGGTTCCAGACATCAAATTGTGCGTGGCTGTCGATTTTGATCATAATGACTTGAGATGTTCCATGTGTAGCAGTGTTTGGATAGGATCGTGCATTGTAGCGAGGCTACGTGGGTATATGAACTTTTGGGGTGGATTCATGTGTTCTATTTCAATGATTTGAGGTAGGGTCTCAGCTTTGAATTGTGAAGGTACTGATGAGCTTGAGGTACAACTCTTTCGTTTGGGATCATTTTCATGATTTGAGTATATTCAGACCGTTTCTTATTGATGCGTAAATTATACAAGTTGCGGCTTAGGTCGGTATTAATATGTCATGTCAGTGGCAGATCCAGGAATTTAAAGTTATGGGTGCTAGTCGGAAAAAATTCCGAAAGACAAAAAAAAAGGTTTAATAATGGGTGCTCGTTCAATATTATTCTGAATATTTTTTTAATTGCCTAAACAAATTTACTAATTCAAGTCAAAGTAATGGGTGTTTGAGCACCCATAATCACCACATAGATCCGCCACTGTGTCATGTCACCAGAGTGGTGTGGTTGATTCAAGGTGATAGTTGGAGTCAGTAATGAACACGATCGGAGTTGATTTTAGCTATTCGGAAGGGTAATATTGAGGTTCGGCTCGAAAATATGATGTAGTATTAGCCAAAAAGGGAAGTGACCTCATGAATGGATGACCTGAGAAATGGTTATGATTTATTGCATGCTTCCTTTATCATTGGCAGTATGTGAAAGTATTGGAATGAGACTTTAGTTGATAAGAGGTTTCCTATCGATATTCGATTGTTATGTGCAGCAACTATGAATAGAAGTTCTCGTTTCGAGTATTTGAGTTATGCGGTATATCATATAATTGCATCTGAGGTTGCATGTATGGGTTATTGCAGCTGGTTCGGGACTATTCAGACTATAGATGTGAAGTTCTAACCTTGTATGTGATTACGGAAAGTGAAATGTGAATCTATGACTTATGGGCTAGACTGGATTGGGTGATTTTAGTTAAAATGTGTTATCGGACCTATATGAGATAGAGTGACTGGGATCACCCTCGGGTATGTGCATGGTAAGGTTATTCAGCGATTGGTTGGCTTTTAGAACAACTTTGGGTACGTTCGAGGATGAACGTGTCTTTAAGTGGGGGAGGATGTAACTGTGGGCACGTGATTTTTGCACCGGGCAATTAATTCCAAAATTAAAATAAATATATTTTTGAGTGCAATTACTTGCTTTGGTTGAAATTAGCTACACTTTGTGTGTTTTGAATAAATAGAAATTAGAGAAAATCAAAAATTAGGCTAGGTAATTACTTTGTTTTAATTGATTAGTTTTAAGAAGAAAATCACCAAAAATAGTTTAAATAGCGGAAATTAGGGAAAAAATAGTAGAAAAATTACAAAAATCTTAGATAATTAGGGTAAGTAGGACATTAGGTTTTTATAAATATTCCATAAAAGAAAAGAAAAAAAAAAGTACAAAAGAAAATACATAAAAA
This sequence comes from Nicotiana noctiflora, assembly GCA_032618575.1. Lineage (NCBI taxonomy): Eukaryota > Viridiplantae > Streptophyta > Magnoliopsida > Solanales > Solanaceae > Nicotiana > Nicotiana noctiflora. The sequence continues at coordinate 156,615 of JASVEL010005922.1, forward strand.
TAATAATATCAGAAAATACAAAAATATAGGTGGTATAATAAGGTTGGGCCGATTTGAGTTGAAATGAGCAGGCCAAGATATATTGGCCCAAGGAAATCCGGTCCAGGCCTTTAGTGGATTTGATCTCAGCCGTCAGTCATGTTTGATCTAACGGCTGAGAATCAATCCGGAGTTATTTAATTAATGGAGAGGGGAGACTCAATCTTAGCCGTCCATCTTGATAAATCCGACGGCCCAAATAATTGACGGATTAATTTAATTAATTAAGATGTGATGATCAATCTCGGTCATCCGCTTAAGTTGATCCAACGGATTGGAGCCTTGGTCTCGTTTATAGCAAGGCGGGGTCGTTTTAGTAACGCCTCGTCTGAGCCGTTGATCTTCATCAATCCAACGGCTCAGATCTCCTTAGTTCCCTCGGCTATATAAAGCCTTTGTCTGAAGAACCGCCCATTTTTCATACTCCTTAACCCTAGCCGCCTTCTCTTCTCTCCCTCTTCGTCTCCTTCATCATCTTCATACTTCAACTGGCCATGGCGGCCACCACTCTTCACGGTGGTCGCCGACCCCTCTAACTCCCCCCTCTCTTATTTTTCTTTTTCTTTTCTTCTTTTCCATCAAAAAAACTCCAAGAACAGACACCTTTCTTCAGAACTCCGGTCACCGGAACTCTACCGGTGACCACCCAAACAACGAGAAACCACCCCAAACCAACGCCAAAAGAACCCTCTTTACCTGATCTATCACCCTACCCTATTGGTTACCTTCGAATCTGCCTTTAACTTCTCGAATATCCCAAAGAAGGTCGCCGAAAACCTAACTCCAGTGACTCGGAACTTCAACCCCAATCAAGACCACACCTTTTACCCTTCCCAAACACCCCTCTGCGAACCAAAGACCCAAAAGACTTCATCTTGAAGCCAAACAACGGAAAACAGAAAAGAAAGTCAGAAAAAGAAAATGAAAAAAAAAACAATAAAGAAAAAGCAACAAGGAATAAGAGGGTCTGAAAGAGTCTGAGAGAAAGTAAGAAAAGAAGGAAAAAATAGGAAGCTCAGGGGATCGGCCCTACGAGCTAAGTACCCGTCCCCTTTTCTGCTTCTTTGACTCCTTTTGTTTTCATCTTGCATGTTCTGTTTATTCTTGATACTTTGTGCTTCGTCTGTTTAGTCTTAGGGTTTATGTTCATTTCATCTTCATGCTATTTTCTGCTTTATTTCTCTGATTCGAAAGAAAACATGTTTAGTATTAGGGTTCATCTTGTTCATACTGCTTTTCTTGTTTTTGACTGTTCCTTTTCTGTTCGTTTTTTATTGATTCTGTCTGCTGCAAACCATGCTCATTTTTCTACTAAGTCAAAAGACTTATCTTTTATCTTGTGCTGTTCCCATTTTGTTGTGATTTCTGATCTTCAACAGCATGACTTCTGTTTCTCTTCATGATTTTTCATATAGTTGTCTTCTTCGTCCTCCGTTAGCATTAGGCCTCTTCTTCTTGTTGATATTAGATAAATTCTGTTAGGTTGAGTGATTCTTTTTCTCTGTTTATTCTCATGATTAGTCTCAGGATTAGGATTAGCTGTTATTCTCATGCCTGAGTTTATTCTACTTAGCTTTCCCTGTTCTATTTGCTTAGCATGATTTTAGGGTCAGTGCTTGAAAATGATTTCTGATTACCATGCTTATGTTACCCTATTAAAGTCCATTGTGTTTATGTCTAGTTGAGCCATGTTGACTGTTTATGAGAGCCTGTGCCTATATGTGTAATTGTACCATGAACTTTAAAGGTTCTGAAGTCATTCAAACTTTCATATGACTTGAACTGGTAGTAATTAAGTCTTAATTAACACGAGTTCATACTTTGTCTCATACAATTGGATAATGTGAGTTAATCAACTGAAATTCAACCATATCAATTGCCTTTTCTGAGTTTTGGTTGATTATTTCATCTTGTGTGATTTTATGTGTCTTAATATGCAATCCATGTTGAAATTGACTTAGTTTTATTGGTTCTTGTTGAATGAAAGTGTTTGATTAACACTGATTATACCTTAGAGGAATTGGTTATAGCTGTTAGCATTAGGTCCATGAAAATGGCTAGTTTTTAAATAGGTTATTAACTAAAAAATCACAAAAATAGGCTACAAGTCAAATAAGTGACCAAGAGTGGTCAATTTTGCAATTGACTTACTCTATTAGGTCTGTCACACATTGGCCAACACTTAAGTAGGTTAATTGTGTTAAAATGGGCTAAGTCTGCAAATGCAGACTTGCCTAGGCTCTATTTGAGCCCTGAACCTTAGATGGCTAGGTCTGCAAAGACCTTAGTCCAGCCTATGTTCAGCAATTGGGCTTCAGTTGCCCAGGCTAAGTCTCAACTTGAGACTGGCCATCAGTTAAATAGCTCAAGTGCTTAATTAAGCAGGCTAGTCCTGCAATTTAGTTTAATTAGCTTAAAATGAACAAAAATAGATCATTAAACAATAATTGACCTAAGAGTGGTCAACTTTGCAAAAGGTTGACCAACTCCACAAGGTCCTAACACACCATTCCACCTTAAGAAGAGGCTGGTTGTGCAAAATGGCTAAGTCTGCAAATGCAGACTTGCCTAGGCTCTCTTTTGAGCCCTGAACATCAAAGTGGCCAAGCCTGTAAAGGCTTTGGGCCCAACTGTTCGGCAATTGGGTTTAATTACCCAAGCTGAGTCTCAACTTGAGACTGGCTAGTTCTTAAATAGTCATATATAGTAATAGGGCAGGCTAGTCCTGCAATTAGCTTAAAATGGAAATAATTTGGTCCTAATTAACTGGAACTAAGTTAAAAAGGGTTAAAATTGAAATAGTTCCTAACAATAGACCTGGCCAGTCCTTAAATACCAATGTAAGGATTGGCCATTAGTGAAATAAGTCCCAAAAGGCTGAAACCTGACCTAGGTAGGTCGGGTAAATCATCAGTGTCTTTAGGGGCACAATTGGAAATCAAATAGGTAATCTGGTAAATAATTTAGAACCTAAGAGGGTAAGGGAGTCATTTGTACCCCTGATTTCTGCAATTTTGCAGAGATTTAAGGGTATAATGGTCTCCCTAAAAAGGGAAATCAGTAAAAATCCATAACCCTTAAGGATACATTGGTAAAAATCCATAAAAAGGAATTTTTGGAACCTTCCAGCACATGCTGGAAGGATTTCTGTTAACTGAAATGGGGTTAAAGTGTACATTGGGTAATTTTAAGAGGGGGAGAGTTGGGATTTTATCCCATACTTTCTCCCCAAGTTTCAGCCTTTCCCACACCTATAAATACCCCCTAAAAAGGCTGATTAAGGGCTGGCTTTTGGATAAAAGTTTCAGAGTAAAAAACATAGCAATTTAGCAATAGTGTTTCTGGTATTCTTCGAGTAAGAATTTGCTGATTTATGTTGTTTGTTGGGTTCTTCTACTCGAGTTTGATCTGGGTTTCTATTGCTTTGCTGATTCCTGCTTGCTATTGCTGTGTTATTTGGTTCATTTGGCATCCAATTCCACTGTTGCATTGCTGTCTGAGTCCTTGTTGTACTTATCTGCTTGATTCCCTTAGACTCATTGGATTTTCTTTTGATCCAGGTACATCTCTCTTTCAATGAAGCTGTAATGATGAACTGCTGAATGAAATGAAGTTCCGGTTTTAAATTCATATGATTTTGTGCATTTTTCTCTTCATTAGCTTTAGAACTAGAGTAGATTTATAATTTGGATTGTAGTATGTATTATGAGAAAGACCAAGACAAAAAAAATGATGTAATAGCTAGTATCATAGTCGTAACATAGTAGTAGTAGTAAGTAGCATCTCACTTAGTTAATTAGGTAAAATCTCTAAAACAAAGTTAAACGGCCATCACTTGAGTTGATAACAGTCAGGCTCACATAATTAATTTGTTTCGTTGATCAATATCGGAATTGGAATAAGTTAAAAGAGGAAACGACCTGATGAGGGGTAAAACTGGCTTTGATAACATCAAATGAGCTTAACTCTCATTAACATTAGCATTTAGTCATATCTGTGAATTAGTATGTAGATACAAATAAGTCCAAAAGGAAAAGAGTAAGAAAAATTGATAAATCATTTGTAATTGGGTATGTGACACAGCATGAACTAAGTCGAATCAGAATCAATAGTTGTGTATATACCATCAGGTCACTTAGCCTTAGATAAGTTGGTTATCATTAACAAGCAATTAGATTGTTTAAATACGGTCTCACAAAGTTGAATCGTTTCTTAGCTCATTAATTTCAATGCTATTATAGGGCATTAGCAGAAAACAAAGGGATAGGAGTAGTTCATTCATATATACACTAATTAGTTGTAATTTAGAATTAATATTGATCTCTTTGTACAGTGGTTTGTCTCTTCTATTGAATAAAAAAGTAATTTGATTTCATTTCTTAATTCTGTATGATTGCCTTATTTTCAGTTCTTCATTTTTACTTTCATTGTTATTTACTGTCAATTGGTTTGGGCCTAATACGCAATATGAGCCTGAACCATAATGCGAAGCTGACTGGGCCGTCGAGCAGAAGTCCAAAAATAGCCTGGGTCTCGAAGGCCTGGGCAGTTCGAATGTATGTCTAATGAAAGGAAGACCAGGCCCCAATGACTAATAGAAACTCGATGGGCCTGGAATACTTAGTGTTAGCAATACGATTAAGGGAAAAACACAATTAGAGAAACGTAGTGTGCACTTCTTAGGATTGAACTTATAAAATTGAATTGGGACGAGCCTCGCCTAACGTTAAACAAGCGGGGCCCCCATTTAGTAATGGTATAACACGGGTAGACTCGGGAGAGCTAATAGCAAATTCCATAGATTTTTCCAAAAGACTTAAAAGCCGATAGACGTTATTTTAGGGCACGATTTTAATGTACTTTCCATTGAACGAGTGTGCACTTGGTGCGACTCAAATCCAAATCTCGGTAAAGCTGAAATACACCGAAAGTCATAGGCGTACTGGTTGCGGTATGACTCGAGGCGTGTTTTCGCAATGCCGCAAATTCCATAAAAAATAATACTTAAGTAAAAGACACAATATGTTGTTAAAATCTATGTTGAGTCAAACAAGAGTCGAGAACGACAATTGAGCGACCGTGCTAAAACCACGGAACCCGGGAATTCCTAACACCTTCTCCCGGGTTAACAGAGTTTCTTATCCGGATCTTTACTTCGCAGACATTTTAAGAGTCAAATTCCTCGGATTCGGGATTAACCAGTGACTTGGGACACCATTATCTTCCCAAGTGGCGACTCTGATTAATCTTAATAAAATCCCGAACCGATTGTCCTTTAATTGGAAAAACTCCTTCCTTTACGCTATTATATCCGTTTCGGGTATTCGAGCATCGAGGTATACCCTACAAGCGTATTTATATGCTATTTCCCAAAGTGGGGTAGTAAAAAGGAAGGTGTGACAGTAACGGCCCAACCGGTTGTTTTGAGCTTCTGCACCTTGATCGCCAATTCTCGGGCATGACCTGCTGCATTATGACTAATGTAGATCATTAGTTTAGGTTTTTAGGAAGAATTAGAACGAATTTGAAAGAACAGTTTCAGTTGAAAGCTTAGAATTTGAAAGGCTTGACCGAGAATTGACTTATCTGTATATGAGCTCGGATCAAAGTTTTTTATGATTTGGTTAGCTTCGTTAAATGATTTGTGACTTAGGAGTGTGATCGGAAGTGATTTTGGAGGCCCGATGTAAAATTAGGCGTGAATTGACGAAGTTAGTATTTTGGCAAATTCTGATTGATAGGTGAGATTTTGATCTAACGGTCGGAATGGAATTTTAGAGAGTGGTCGTAGCTTTGTTAAGTGATTTGAGATGTGTGTGTAAAGTTTCAGTCCATTCGGTCGTCGTTTGGTTGGGTTTTTTATCGAATGCGTGTTTCGGGAGTTTTAGAAGAACTTAGGCTTGAATCCGATGTAATTTGATAGTTTTGGTATTGGTATTGGTTGAGGTGTTTTGATGAGGAGAAAGTTTGGATAATGTTTTAGGATGGGATGGCACTTTTGGTTGAGGTCCCGAGGGCCTCGGGGTGATTTCGGATGGCTATCAGGATGAGTTTTGGACTTGTGCAAATTGCATACCTGCAGCTTCTGGTATTTTTGCTTCTTCGGAAAGGAACCGCAGAAGTGATCTCACAGGTGTGAACGATAGATCGCAGGAGCAATTTTTGTGTAGGCTTGGTAGGACTGCAAATGCGGAGTGGGGACTGCATTTGCGGAGTCGCAGATGCGACTTTTGGACCGTAGAAGCGGTATACGAGGCCTTGGTGATTTCCGCAGGAGTGGGCATTTGACTGCAGAAGCAGAGCCGCATAAGCGAAAATGGGACCGAAGAAGCGAATCATGGACATAAGTGAATTCTCACAGAAGCGGATATTGACCACCAAATCGAAAGCCACAGAAGTGACAATATGACCGCATATGCGGTAATGACTGGGCAGAATATTTAATTGGTCTTCTTTGCGAATTTTTGAGGGTTTCTCATTTCTAACTCCGGACTTGGAGAATTATGGGCGATTTTGAAGAGGTATTTCAAGGAGCTTCGATAAGGTAAGTATTCTTGGACTTAAAACACAATCATATGGTATTATTACATGAATTAAGGTTGGAAATCCAAGAAATCATGGACTAAAAATGGAGGTTCGGGCTTGAACTTAAGAGAGCTAAGATTAGAGATTTGAGGGGTCAATTGAACTCCGATTCTTGTGATTTTATATGTATGAACTCGTGGCGAGGTAAAGAGTCTGTTGATGTGAAAATTTTCGAGTCGAGAAGTGGGCCAGGGCTTGGGTTTTGGTAATTTCGTGATTTATGCCTGTTATCGTTTGTTTTCGCTTAGGCTTTGTTCCCTTAGCATATTGTGATATATTCACTTTTTTTTGGATAGATTCGACGCACGTGGAGGCCGATTTGAGGGGCAAAGGGATTGCGGGCTAGATATTTCACCGATTCGAGGTAAATAATGATTGTAAATGATATCTTGAGATTTTAACACCCTGGATCGCTCAACATAGTGCTATATTGAGGTGAAACACACGCTTAATGACGAGCACATGGTTGTTTACTACTGAGGATTGTGACTTGGTCCGTCCCACTTATATTTTTACCGTGTATTTGACTGATATGTTTTTAATATCAACATGACTCGGGCCTATTGCCATATTTTGGGCTTCATGCCGACTACTTGAATCTTTCGTGGATTTTTATCACTGTTTCCTTACTGTTTTGACACATTATTTGAACTCAGTCCTGTTGATTATATTATTTTACAAATTCAGCCGCTTTAATTGAATTTTGAGACTTAAATTATATTTCCACTATTGTTTAGGTGGAGCACTACTATTTTTACTGATGCCCGAGGGGCTTATGATATTTTCTGGACTGAGTGAGACTGAGGGCCATATGTGAGGATATGCTGAGTGATATGAGGCCGAGAGACTGAGATACATTTATATGCCACAAGGTGGCTTGAGCGATGCGAGGATACTTTCAGGCCTTGTGAGTGATTTGAGGAGGCTTTCAGGTCTTATAAGTGATGTGAGGAGGCTTTCAGGCCTTATGTTGATATAGCGCTTGGGCCGTAAGGGGCCCCTCCGGAGTCTGCATACCTACAGTGAGCGCGGGTACCCATTATGCTGAGTGATTGATACTGAGCCTGAGGAGTTGATATGAGTATTCCTGAGAGTGAGCCCGAGGGGCTGATTTGAGTGATTGTGAGGTAGCCTGAGGGGCTGGTATTGCCTTGAGATATTGCCCGAGGGGCGAGCTTTTATGTACTCATCTTGTATACTTACTTGTCTTTCTTACCTGTTATACTATGGTATTTATGCCCGACGGACGGATTTCTGTGCTTATCAGCACTAATTGTTTTGAAATCATTTTGAAACTGTTGAAAAGATCATTTTCAAAAGAGATTTTAACTCAGCCAAGATATTTCCAAAGATTTCACAGCTTCACTGTTTCCTTAAAGGATTGTACCCTGCTTCTATATAGCATGATGGTTTGCTTTACGTGATTTCTTACTGCTTAATCATTATTTATCTTTATTACTCACTGAGTTGGAGTACTCACTTTAATCAATGCACCTCGTGTGCAGATACAAGTATCTATTCACCCGGTAGCGGGTTTTGGCCGATTAGAGGCGCAGTTATATGAGTTAAGGAGGTGAGTGTCAGCATTCGCAGCACCATGTTTTTCTCTTTTGTTCATTATTCTGATTTTGTATATTTTAGACCTTGTAGTGGATTTATATTTTGATAGATGCTCGTGACTTGTGACACCCCGATAAGGGCTGTGTTGGATTGTATTTTTGCTAATTAATCTATTAACTCATATTTAAGCTGTTTATTTATGTTTAACCATTTTTGAAAAGACGAGTTAGGTTAGTTGGCTTGCCTCGTCTACAAGAGAGGCGTCATCATGACCAGTGCGGGTTTGGATCGTGACATTGTATGAGGCTTCTTTTTGTCTCACAAATTTATGGACCCCAATCTTACACTCTGAGTCCATAAAATTTCGAGTCCACAAAACTGTGAGACAAAAAGGTTTCCTTATACACTAGTTGTATGAGACACAAAATAAAAATTTCCGGTGTGGTACTATACATTATTGATGTGAAGAACCGACCCCTTGTCTCATAAGTCACTACTCTGTTCCCTCATTTTATGCTCATTTATGTTTCATTGTCAGCATTTGGTGTTAGAGTTGATTTAGATTGATTTCGGTAGAAAATAAGACACCTAGCCTCTTTAAGAAATACTTGGTTTGGAAAAGTCAGTTGGAGGTTGATTTATGATTTATAGTGCTTGTGAGCACGTGATTTTTGCCTTATTCGAGAAGTACTCCAAGAAAATTCAAAATAAAAATAGTTTCGTGTTGGGCATGATTTGTGTGATTTTGTGTTAATTTTATCTTTTGTGTGCACGTTTATTTATTTAAATTAAAAATACAAAAATATATGCTAGGCTTTGCATTTTCAGTGTTTGATATCGAAGTCATGTGATTTACATTCTTTGGGTGATATGTAACTGTATGCGTTAGTTGTAGTAAGAACAGCGGTGTTATAGGTTGGTATATATACATATGTGTGTATATATATATATATATGTATATATATATATATATATATATATATATATATATATACACATATGCATATAATACCTCATGAAGATCCGAGCTGGGCCAAATTTAGTCTAAAAGCCAGGCCCAAATGAATTGCTTCTGATCCGGCCCAAATATCCGTCCAGCTTCAGCCTATGTAACGCTTGATCTGGACCGTTGGATTTTATTATCCAACGGCCCAGATTAATCCGTTAATTCTAAAATTCATTCAGCCTAGGACTTAACCAAACGGCACCGTTGGGTTTAAGTGAGAGGATCCTGATCGTTGATCAAGTTTGATCCAACGATCAGGATTTAACTACTCAAAACATATATAAACTCCTTTCCATACCCCGCCCCCCCAAGCCAGACCCCCCCTCTCCCTTCATCTCCCTCAGAAGCTCTCAAAGCCCGGTGTAACGCCGCCCTCCTCCGCCGTACTCCGCCTGCCGGAAATCGCCTCACGGCGGTTCCGGTAGGCCAATCAAACCCAAACCAACGCCAAAACCTTCCCCTCACCTCCCCCATCACGAACCCAGCCTCCACTAACCTCGAATCATGCCGGAGCTCCTCGAATCTTCATTTGAAGATTCGAGTCAAACTCGAACCTATGCCAAATCACCCCAAATTCACACCACAGTCTCCTCACACCTCCCCCACACTCCCATTGACATTGGTTTGCTTCGAATCTAACCAAAAATGCAAAAGCCCCAAATCCGAGCCCAAGAACCCTAATTTTGAAGAAAATCAATTCAAGCCGGTTTAGCCGCAATTGAAGTCCAAGGGACTTTAGTCTAGGTGTTCTCAATCGAGAACATCTTGATTAAAGCCCGTTTGGCTTCAATAGTTCACAAATTTGGTTCAAAGCCTGGGTCGGCAGTGTTCTTATGAGGTATCCATTCATTCTTTGGTCAATTTAATTCGATTTTGTGAATATGTGTGTTTGTTTTGCTTTTAACTTCCCATATCCGTTGGTCTGTTCTTCTCATTTGAGGCTTTTTATTTGGCCAATTCCCCCTGTTTTCAGTAGTTAAATTGAATCATAGGTTCAATGTGATTAATGTCGTCAACAATCCAATTTGTTTGTGTAATTTGCCCTGGCCTGCCCGTATGCAAGTGTGGGATTTGGTTACTGTTTGATTCAGATTAGAGGGAATTAATTGGTTGTAGTTAACAGACTAATTGTTTAATCACACACACATACAAGGGCTAGTGGAACTGAGCACAGCAGGGCATCCCACTGAACACTGCCACCAGCATTGTTTAATGCTGAGTCCATACTTTGGACAGTAGGTAGTGGGGTTCAGGGAATAGGGATGGGCAGAGGGGAGTCAGGGTAGGGGGTAACCTTAGTTTAACTTGCTGGCCAGCCAAAGTAGAGGAGATTGGCTATAAATAGGGCATATTCATACATGTATCGGATACATACAGAGATTGGGGAGCACACCTGAGAGTAAGAAAAGAGGCATATACATTGATAGAGATTCATTCAGACAGAGACTTGAGAGATACTTGGAGAGCAAATATACATACAGTCGGGGACATTTTTGGAGAGTACCTGGAGAGCAAAAAAAAAAAACACACACATTAGAGAGAACACTGGAGAGTAATAGTTGGAGAAAAGATAGGAGCAGAGATATTTTTGATATACACATACAAAGTCACTGTTTCATTGATTTTTGGCTACTATCTCGTGTGCTTTGATTCAATAGCTGAGTGTTTTTGGCCATTTGGTTGTTTGTTGTTCTTGTGTGGTTGGTGCTGTGCTATTGTTGTGGTTGGTTCAGTGGTCGAGGGCTGTGGTAACTCCTGTGTTTCTGTTGAAGCATTATTGGGTCGGTTGGTTATTGTGTTGTGGCTAGACTCTAGTTCGTGGCTGGCTGTGTTAATCGCTGGTGTTGCTGGTTTTGAGTGTATGTTGTTGCTGTGTTGAGGTTGCTATTGGTGGTCATTTGTGTGTTGTTGTTGTGTCTGTGTTGCTGCTTGGTCCAACACAGTGCTGGTTCTTCTATTGTTTGAGTATTGCTGCCAGTTCAGTGCTAGTGTGTTGCTACTGTTGGTCCACTGCCACTCTTTTGTTGTTCTCTTGGTCTATTGTGTTGCTGGTTGGTCTACTTGGTTGCTGCCTGGTTTGGTTGTTGCTATTGTCTCATTGTTGTTGGGTTGCTGCTGGTTGTTGTTTTGTGACTATAGTGGTGCTGCCTGGTTGGTTTTGGTGGCTGTCAATCCAGTTTGTCACTGGTTGTTGGTTTAAGTGACTACTGGTCCATTGGTTGTCACTGGTTGTTGGGGCTATTGGTCTATTTGATTGCATTGGTTGTTGTGGCTGTTTGGTATATTGTTGATTGCTGTTGGTTTACTGTGGTTATTATTGGTCTTTGGTTGTTGTTCCTGTTACTGTTCTTGTTGCTGTTGCTGCATTGCCATTGCTCACTCTTCCTTGTTCTTCCGCATTCCAGGTACACACCTCTGTTATTGTAGTTCCTTGGTACGAAAAGAATGAAGTTTGAAGCTTGTGCATAAAGTCTATTGAAACATGTAGTCGTTTATAGTTCTTATGTTTAATTACATTCTGTTATTCTTCAATTAAATTTGTATTGCTAGTTTTGTTACGGAAAATGTAGCTAGACCAAAGATACACTATCATTAGATATGCACGTAAACCCGAATTAGTCTGTTGTATCTTTGTTCAATCTTCTCTACTCATGTGTATAATCTCCAAACCTGTTAAATGATAGACCTTATGTTAAAAGCAAGATTAGCTAGGGAGTTGTTACTCAACGGAATGACGTAATTAGATTAAAAAGAGTCGGGGGCGCATTTCATGTGACCCGACCCCAATTTTGGGTAAGAATGAACAAAGCGTGTCAGGAACCACAGGCGCATTTCATGCGGTGTGGTTCGTAGCAAGTTTTAAGTAATTTGGAATCAACTCTTAAGTAAGATACAGTGGGATGTAGTTCGCTTTAGATTTGAATCAAAGGTACGCCTTGCCCAAATAGTTACACTAATCACATAGCCGTCATAGATGTACATATAAATACTTAGATTTCGAGATGCGTCGTTTCTTAACGAATATCACGCCTTTCTCAACAGTGTAAATAAGTAGTCGATCCGAGCGCATATTTTAGCTTTACCTTTTTAAATACGGGTGTGCATTTCATGTGACCCAAATCCAAACCCCGAAATGTTGAATAAGAATATGTTGAGGATCCGGGTGCATTTCATGTGACGTGATTCGAAAGCATATTTTTAAGCAACTTTCTCTTCCGTAAATCACAACCAATAATAAAAGCGGTAAAGGGGTATTAACTTGCACTAAGTACATAATTGCAAAAAGCAGATAGATAAGCCAAACACGACAGTTGAGCGACCGTGCTAGAACCACGGAATTCGGGAATGCCTAATACCTTCTCCCGGTTAATAGAATTCCTTATCCGGATTTCTGGTTCGCGGACTGTTAAATAGAGTCATTCTTTTCCTCGATTCGGGATTTAACCGGTGACTTGGGACACCATAAAATCTCCCAAGTGGCGACTCTGAAGTAATTAAAATAAATCCCATCTCGATTGTCCTTTAATTGGAAAAACTCTTTGCATCCTCGCGGGTGCGTAAAAAAGAGGTGTGACAGCTCTGGCGACTCTGCTGGGGATTTCTTTAGAATTCGAGCTCGGAATAACTGTTGTGTTTGGCATATTTTATTATCTGATTTTTTTTACATGTTGGCATCAATGTGCAAATGTTGTTTTTACTGCTTTGATATTGTGTGAACTGTACATATAAATTGTGCCGGAACCAATCTCCTTTCTGAGTCTTCTAAATCATGAAGAAGGGTGCACTTCGTGTGACTTCTTTTCCGTATAGTGTCTAATTCCCATTTTAGAACGAGGTTTGGATAAGTTGCAAAACCGGTGAAGCTTCTGTATTCCCGGATTGCTGCCTCCTCCTCGGCTCGAGCTGTCCGCTCGGGTAAGCCAAGTCTAGAACAGATAAACCCAGGTTTTTAAACCTAGAATAACAAAGCTTCATGCCGGATCCCTAGTAGGAAACGTTTATTTGCATCATGTCGCATTTTGGCTTAGGGGACTCAACACAGTGGTTGGGTCCGTCTAGGACAGGTGACCTGAAATGAACAGACTATCCTGCTGCATCCTGTTTGTCTTGCGCATTTATCTGTTATAGACTTGCATGCTGACAAAAAAAAAAAAAAAAAAAAAAAAAAAAAAAAAAAAAAAAAATGTGTGTGTGTTTTACTCTTAAAATAGAAATAGCTTATTTGTTTTCCTTTAGTAAAGTGAATAAATAAATAATGCCGTTTGTTTCGTCAAAACCGAACTACGGGGGTTTGATTCTCATCGGATGTGAGATACGTAGGCAACCTCCATCGGGTCCAACTTCACCTTTTGAAAAATTAACTTTTGTACTAAACAAGTCGGTGACGCTGTTTTAAAAATAGCCGAATGTTCCCGAAAGGGACGCCGGAAGGCTAATTTCGTATAAACGGCCACCTTTGGGTCAATTTTGATTTCGATCAATTTACCCCACAGCCTTGAAAGCCTTCGTCCCCGAGACGTTGAGAGGCCGTGATTGAAAACTAATTTTTTATTTTTTAGCAAAACAAAGTTGTCTTCTTATTTAAATCACCTTAATAAATGTGCAGGATGAGCACGAATCAGAATAAATCATTTTCAATCTTTAGTGAGGTCCCTCAACAGCTCCGTATATGGTGGAACGATTTGGAAGACAGTAGCAAAAAGGTCGTAGGGAGAATTTTGGGAGGTTTGGTTGATCTGTTGAATATCGAGCCAAGGGAGGACATCATCAAGGCACTGGTATCTTTCTGGGATCCGACCCGCAATGTGTTCCGTTTTGTTGACTTTGAATTGACACCCACATTAGAGGAAATTGCGGGCTATGCAGGACTGAATGGGAAATTAAGAGGGCAATACCTGCTCTCACCAAGACCGGTATCTCCACATGGGTTTCTGGATTTGCTGAGCATTAGTCGGAAGGTGAAAAATGATGATCTGCTGAAAGGGTGTTGCGATCTCCAATTCTTATATCAACGGTACGGCACTCCTCGGGGTTTTGAAGAGTCAAACCTTGGACTGACTCACGCAGGGAATAGAACCAAGTGGGAGGCCAGACGAATTCTAGCATTCCTAACGACATTCTTGGGGGTTGTGATTTGTCCGCGTGAAGATAAGAAAATAGAGATAAGTCTGGTAGGAATAGCCGATGTTGCAATCAAAAAGGCTACCAGCACGGTGGTCCCTTTGGTTTTGTCCGAAATCTATCGAGCCTTGACCGTATGCCGAGAAGGGGGCAATTTCTTCCAAGGATGCAATCTGTTACTCCAATTGTGGATGCAAGAACACCTCCATCACCGAACACAATACATGAACCATGGGTTGACCGGAAAAAACTGTATCAGGGGTTTCGAAGAACGGATGACGGGTGCTGTATTCCCTGAAGGCGTCGAGGCATGGCTTGCACGACTGAGCTCAATAGAAGCCGATCAGATTGAATGGGCATTCGGGTGGTTACCCGATACTGAAGTAATATATATGGCAGCCGAGGAGTGTTATATCCTTCTGATGGGGATCCGCAGTGTCCAACCATATGTCCCTCACCGTGTATTACGTCAACTAGGAAGGTTTCAGGTTATTCCTACCGATCAAGACCTAAGGAAGTACGCCATTGAGTTGAGCCCGGGAGTTGTCTTCTCCGAAGAGAAGGTTAGAAGGCTGTGGCACGAGTGTCGGTTCCTCGAGCCTAAAACCATGGTCCGGGAATTAGCCAAGGGAGAGGTGGATCCAAAGTACAACGTGTGGTTCGGGAAAAGATTTCAGATCCGTCGAAAATGTTCTAAAAGAGCCCATGTCCAACAATTCACGGAAGATTCACGGGAACAATGGGATTGGTTAGCAAGGGAGGAAGGGTACAGGACGAAGATTGGTAGGATAGAACAGCAGGTCCGGGACCTTCAGTTCGAGAAGAACATGCAAGCTGCCACCGACGAAGGAGACAAAAAGAAGTTGGCACAAGAAAATGACTTCTTGAGAGCTCAAATCCAGCAAATGAAAAGAGATGCTGACAGACAGTCGAGGAGTCGGGCCGACGAAAAATTGATAAGGGGTTTGAGAAGCCAAGTCACCGACGTCCAAAGAGAATTGGACGAGTCAAAAGCCCAAATAACGAGGATCCGTGCTAGCCGGAAAAAGGAGGCACATCAACATGCACTTCACCTAAAGCGGGTGGAAGAAGATTACACCGATATCATCACTAACCCGAGGGAAGCAAATGTTGTCCTTAGGGAGCGGGTTTTCAAGCAAGCCCAAGATGCCAGAGCAGACCTCGACCGCTGCGACAATTTGATGGCCCGACTGCAAGGACAAGTGGATAGGCTCCTAGATCAAGTCACCAACAATGCTCGAAGATTGGGGGCGAAAAACCAGCAAATAGAGCGGCTACTCGGAGAAAGGGACACGATCAAGGATAGAATTGGAGAAATCGGGCACTATGTCACCATGAAGTGCCTAGCTTGTGAACGAATGCCCCGCGCCGACCTTTTCGCTTCAATTATGGGTTATGTTCATCGGATCATGGAAGAATTGAGGGAACTGCACAAGGACCTCACACCGAGGCCCGCGGCAAGGCCGAATGATGCCTCGCGGGCCCCCAGGAGTTTTAGGGCATTAGATTTTTGATTGAAAATGTATTCTGAAATGTTGAGTCAAGCTAGTTGGCATTTTTATCTTTACTTTCCCAAGTCAAGCATTTTTCTTTTGTTTTGCTGATTTTGTAAGACGTGTTTTGTAACTACACGGTTTTATTTGATATAAAAGTTACTGAATTTTGCCACAATCTTGTTGCCAGAACTACGCTCGGTCTGATTCACGCGGGGTCGTGATACGTAGGCAATCCACATAAGATTCGACCACCACTAAAAAGAAAGAAAAAGAATCCAAAGGCTGAATAACAATAAGGCTTACAAAGATAGTCGAAAAAGAAAAAAAAAGAAAAGAAAAGAAAAAGAAAAAGAAAAAGGGCCGGAATGACGCATGTTAAAGAGTACACGTAGAAAGGGTTATTTGGTTAGGTGCATTGCATCCAACGTGCTGTAACATATCTGTCAAACTCGGTGAACTAACAAGTTTGTTGCGTATTCCAGAAAGTTTAGCAGTTGGTTTGACAGAATATCCTGGCCAGCCATCACTACCGTACTAGATCCAAAGGACCAGTTACAGTAAGCATGTCGAGTTCCGGCAAGAGTCTCGAGGAAGAAAAATCCGAGCTACAAATCATGAAAGAAGAGGTAGACCGGTTAAAACAACGGATAACAGAGATGCACTTGGCCTGGGCCAGGGAACAAGCTTCACCAAACCGCCCTACTCTCGCCTCGGCCCCGAACATCCGCCCGTCGATCCTTCAACAAGCCGCCCCGAGCTATCCATACTTTCGTGGGGAAAATCCATATGCCACCCACATTCCACCGCCCAAACCAAATCCCCCTCCAGCCACCCCCGTTTTTGTAGCACCTCCACCCGCTCCTCTCGCAAAGGCCGCCCAGCGAGCCATATGTTCACATCCATGACAACTCTTACTATCCTCCAGGAGCCTACTTTCAGGGCTCCCGAACCACAATCACATACACCTCATCGGGATAATCCGGCAGAACCGAAAAACACTTCCAAAGTTCGGAACACGAGGAAGTTGCCGCAAAAGTTAAAAGCTCCGGAGCATGCCTTCAGGAACATGCACGGCTTAGGCAACCAAGTCAGCGTCGCCTACAAGGATCCGTGTCCATTTCCGGACGTCCGGTTGCCACCAGGATTTAAAATGCCCAAATTCGACCTATACGAGGGGCATGGTGACCCAGCGGCCCACCTGCGGGGGTTTTGCAGTAAAATGAGAGGGGCCGGAGGACGGGACGAGCTTCTGATAGCCTACTTCGGCCAGAGTCT
This sequence comes from Nicotiana noctiflora, assembly GCA_032618575.1. NCBI lineage: Eukaryota > Viridiplantae > Streptophyta > Magnoliopsida > Solanales > Solanaceae > Nicotiana > Nicotiana noctiflora. The sequence goes on from JASVEL010005922.1 coordinate 173,718, forward strand.
GGGAGGATCGGCGTTGGAGCGGTACACTAGACAGGATCCCAGTAGATGGTTTACGTGGGATGATCTGGCTCAAGCTTTTATCGGCCAGTTCCAATACAATCTTGAGATAATCCCCGACCGCCTATCATTGCTAAAACTAGAGAAGAAGCCTGCTGAAAGCTTCAGGGAATTTGGTTTCCGATGGAGGAAACAGGCGGCCAGGGTAGATCCGCCGATGAGAGAAAGCGAGATGGTGGACTACTTCTTGCAGACATTAGAGCCCACCTACTTCGGACATCTGGTAACGTCCGTAGGCAAATCATTCACTGAGGTGATAAAAATGGGGGGTATGATCGAGGAGGGTTTGAAGGCCAACAAGATCATGAGTTACTCAACACTGAAAGCCACCACTCAGGCTATCCAAAGCGGTACTGGAGGAGTACTGGGGAAAAAGAGGAGAGAGGAAGTTGCGGCCGTCGAGTCCGGGGCATGGTTCAGAAATAGAGGCCCCGCACCGCAATATAGCCCACCCCAACCTCACCACCAAAATTACTCTCACAACCCATATAGCCACCCACAACATTACTATCCCGCACCCGATCCCCATTTTACTGTCCACCATGCACAGTCCTATTCCGCACCTCCCGCTCATGCACCGTGGCGTGCGCCAAACCCCCAGAACAATCATCCACCCCCAAGAGCTTACAGAAACCCCTCGGGCGCGAGTTTCCGTCCGAACCGGGCATTCAGGGGCGACAGGGCGCCGAGGCCAAAGACTTTCACTCCCTAGGAGAGTCTTACACTAGTCTGTTCCACCGGTTAAAGCAGGTAGGGTTGCTGAATCCGGTTGAAGCTAAGTTGCCAAACCCTCTTCCGAAGAACCCGGACCATTCGATGAATTGTGCCTATCGCTCGGGATGTCCGGACATGATACGAAAAGTGTCGGAGGCCGAAGACGGCCATCCGAGAGCTCATCGACACCCGCAGGATCGAGGTCCGGACTCCAACCGAGCCCAACATCAACCAAAACCCGCTCCCAGCTCATCGCGAGACCAATATGATCGAGTTGGTACGGGCGGAGGAAGGAAGGAGAAAGCCTCTCAGACCGTAATGATGATTAAGTCTAGCGGGCAGGAACGAGAAAAGGGCCAAGCTTTGATGAGTCGCCCGGTTGCAAGAAAGACATACCAGGAGAGTCGGAAGCAGGAAAGGGAAGTGTGAACGAAGTACCGGTGAAGCCGGCCAAGATAGTTGTACCAGTGGCAGCAATCAAGCCCATCTTGACAGTAGCAGGCGTTCGAATGGATCCTTTCCTCATCCAGCCGGCAACACAGCTGCCAGTAACCGATAGCCGGGCTGTCCCATGGAATTATGCTCGGATTACAACGACCTACAGAGGAAAGGAGGTGAAAGAGGAAGCTTGTGAAGCCCAAGGGTTGACCCGCTCGGGGAGATGTTTTGCCCCTGCGGAATTGAGGAAGACCACTCCGGCAGTATTGAAAAAGCCGGTCACTGATGAAGAGGCGGAAGAATTCTTGAAAAAGATGAAGCTGCATGACTACTCCGTCTTAGAGCAGTTAAAGAAGACTCCGGCGCAAATATCATTGCTGTCCTTGCTGATACATTCTGAAGAACATCGGCAAGCATTGATGAAAGTCCTGAATGAGGCACATGTACCGGATAAAATCTCAGTGAGCCATTTGGAGAAGATCACCAATCGGATCTTCGAAGCAAATCGGATCACCTTCACCGATGACGAGTTGCCTGAGGAAGGCACTGAGCATAACATGGCTTTATATCTTACGGTGAAGTGTGAAGAGGCGGTGGTTACCAAAGTCTTGGTCGATAATGGGTCTAGTGCTAACATTTGTCCTCTCTCTACACTGGGCAAATTAAAAGTAGACATCGGCAGGGTACGCGAGAACAGGGTATGTGTTCGAGGGTTCGACGGAGGAGGCAAAGCGTCGGTTGGTGACATAGTGCTAGTCTTGACAATCGGGCCAGTGGAGTTCACCATGGAATTCCAGGTGCTGGACATGGTGGTGTCATATAACCTCCTAATAGGGCGACCATGGATTCATGCCGCAAGAGCAGTTCCATCCAGCTTACACCAGCTCGTCAAGTTTGAATGGGACCAGCAGGAGATCGTCGTCCATGGAGAGAACGATCCACAATCGGGCACCATCATTCCCTTTGTTGAAACAGAAGAAGATGTTGGGCCGTGGGTGTATCAGGTCTGCGATGTGGTGTCCGCCCACCGAGTTCCGGAAGGGGAATGTATTCCCGGCGATAGAACAATTACTGCGGATGTCATGGTGGCGCATGAAATGTTGCGACATGGTTTCGTACCCGGTGAAGGGCTAGGTGCATCTCTGCAAGGAATTATACAACCGGTATCAGTGGTCGAAAACTTGGGAACCTTCGGCTTGGGATTCCAGCCAACCTCAGAGGACATCCGGCGAGCAAAGAAGAGTAAGCAGAAGACATGGGTGCTCTCAAAACCTGTTCCACGCCTTTCCCAATCTTTTGTCAGGTCCGGAGCAAGAGGACATCCAGCGCCAAAGATTCCCGGTCCTACGGTCAGGCCAGACGAAGAGTTCTTCAGGAAGTTCGAAAACCTATTCACAGATGTATGTATGCTCGAAGATGGTGAAGGATCCAGTCATGCCGAGATACAATTTGTGGGACCAAAGGCAAAACCGAATAACTGGAAGGCTACTCCTCTCCCTGTCCGGAAGGAGTCTTGGTAGTTTGTCTTGGATTGTTTTTCTTTCGAAATTTTGTATTGGGGGCTTGTCCCCGGAGTAAAATCCATTTGTTTTTAGCTCATTTTTGATTTAAGTTTGCAGTTTGTTTTCCCTTTGTACAATTCCCATTAATGAAATGTGGTTCCTTCGCGTCTAATTTTATTTATCTTTTTCCTTCTTTTTACTTTCCTGAACAGCCTTCTTGCAACTGATCTTAATGATATGGCGTGCTTAAAGATTAATCAACCCAGTCTAGAAAGTCAATCGGGTTTGGAAATAATAACACATGAAATAAGAAGTGACGAGAGTGAGTCAGAGTACGGCGATGATGAAGCCGTGGAAGAAATCGGTGAAGAATTAAGTCACTTCGAGGAAAAGCCCAAACCGAATTTAAATGATACCGAGGCCGTTAATCTAGGGAATACGGATGACGTCAAAGAAACCCGGATAAGTGTCCATATTGAACCCAATCTGAGAGAAGAACTGATCAAAACACTCATGGAGTTTAAAGACATTTTCGCATGGTCGTACGACGACATGCCCGGACTCAACACTGATCTAGTGGTTCATAGATTACCCACTGATCCGGCATATCCTCCCGTCAAGCAAAAGCTGCGGAAATTCAAGACGGAGATGAGTGTGAAGATTAAGGAGGAGGTAACCAAGCAGCTGCAGGCGAAAGTCATTCGTGTCACTCGATACCCTGAATGGTTGGCTAACGTAGTACCGGTGCCAAAGAAAGACGGAAAGATCAGGGTATGCGTGGACTATCGCAATCTCAACAAGGCAAGTCCTAAGGATAATTTCCCACTTCCCAATATCCATATCCTGATTGATAATTGCGCCGGACGCGAAATTGGATCCTTTGTGGATTGTTATGCGGGATATCATCAGATTTTGATGGATGAAGAGGACGCAGAAAAGACGGCTTTTATCACACCGTGGGGGACTTATTGCTACCGAGTGATGCCGTTTGGTTTGAAGAATGCAGGAGCAACATATATGAGGGCGATGACTACGGTATTCCATGACATGATACACAAGGAAATCGAGGTGTACGTGGATGATGTGATCATAAAATCTAGGCGTCAAGAAGACCATGTTGCTGACCTCAGGAAGTTCTTTCAAAGACTCCGAAGGTACGACATCAAGCTCAATCCAGCCAAATGCGCATTCGGAGTTCCGTCAGGAAAGTTGCTAGGATTCATCGTCAGCCGACGGGGCATTGAGTTGGACCCCTCCAAGATTAAGTCCATTCAGGAGTTACCCCCGCCGAAGAATAAAACAGAGGTAATGAGTCTGTTGGGAAGGTTGAATTACATCAGTAGGTTTATTGCCCAGCTTACGGCAACCTGTGAACCCATATTCCGCCTATTGAAGAAAGACGCTGCGATAGAATGGACGGCAGAATGTCAAGAAGCGTTTGACCGGATCAAAGGGTATCTGTCAAATCCACCCGTACTAGTTCCGCCTGAGCCAGGTAGACCCCTGATTCTTTATCTGACGGTCTTGGAGAATTCGTTTGGCTGCGTACTGGGGCAGCATGATCTTACTGGCAGGAAGGAACGGGCCATTTACTACCTCAGTAAGAAGTTCACAGTCCACGAGGTCAAGTACACTCATCTAGAAAAGACATGTTGCGCCCTGACTTGGGTAGCCCAAAAGCTGAAACACTACTTGTCTTCTTACACCACTTACCTCATTTCGCGCCTGGATCCGTTGAAGTATATTTTCCAGAAACCTATGCCTACAGGGAGGTTAGCAAAATGGCAAATATTACTTACGGAATTCGACATCATATACGTGACAAGGACGGCTATGAAAGCTCAAGCCCTGGCCGATCACTTAGCCGAGAATCCCGTTGATGACGAATACGAACCTTTGAGGACGTATTTTCCAGATGAGGAAGTATTGCAGATTGAAGGGTTAGAACCAACCAAGGATCCAGGATGGAAGCTCTTCTTCGATGGAGCGGCGAACGCAAAAGGAGTCGGAGTAGGGGCTGTGCTCATATCTGAAACAGGACATCATTATCCTGTTACTGCTCAACTGCGTTTTCACTGTACCAATAATATGGCCGAGTACGAGGCATGTATCTTGGGGTTGCGATTAGCGGTGGACACGGATGTGCAGGACGTTTTGGTCTTGGGGGACTAGGACCTTCTAGTACATCAGATTCAGGGAGAATGGGAAACCAGAGATTTAAAGCTTATCCCATATCGTCAGTGTTTGCATGATTTGACCAGACGCTTTCGATCGGTAGAATTCAGACACATCCCAAGGATGCATAATGAGGTCGCCGATGCTCTAGCTACTTTAGCGTCAATGCTACATCACCCGGACAAGGTTCGTGTCGATCCATTACATATCCAGATCCGGAATCAACATGCTTATTGTAATGTGATAGAGGAAGAGGTGGACGGTGAGCCGTGGTTTCATGATGTCAAGGAATACCTCAGGTTAGGAGTATACCCAGAGCAAGCAACTGGAGACCAAAAGCGAGCTATTCGGCGGTTGGCTAACGGATTTTTCCTTAGTGGAGGGGTGCTGTACAAAAGAACCCCGGATTTGGGACTGTTGAGATGTATAGATGCAAGTCAAGCCACAACAGTTATGACGGATATACACTCGGGAGTTTGCGGACCACACATGAGCGGATACGTATTGGCAAAGAAGATTCTTCGAGCGGGATATTATTGGCTCACTATGGAGCGGGATTGTATAAGTTTCGTGCGAAGATGCCATCGGTGTCAGATACACGGAGATTTGATTCATTCTCCGCCGACTGAATTGCATACAATGTCCGCACCATGGCCGTTTGTCGCATGGGGTATGGATGTTATTGGACCTATTGAGCCTGCGGCTTCCAATGGTCACAAGTTCATTCTGGTAACGATTGATTATTTTACCAAGTGGGTAGAGGCCAAAACATTCAAATCAGTGACCAAGAAGGCGGTAGTGGACTTCGTACACTCCCACATCATCTGCAGGTTTGGAATTCCAAAGATGATCATTACAGATAACGGTGCAAATCTTAACAGTGGATTGATGAAAGAGGTATGTCAACAGTTCAAGATTACACACCGAAATTCCACACCGTATCGCCCAAAAGCAAACGGTGCGGTCGAGGCAGCAAACAAGAACATAAAGAAGATATTGAGGAAGATGATAGAAGGGTCTAGGCAATGGCATGAAAAGTTACCATTTGCGCTGTTGGGTTATCGCACTACCGTCCGGACTTCGGTAGGTGCAACTCCTTACTTGTTGGTATACGGGACCGAAGCAGTAATACCCGCAGAAGTTGAGATTCCATCCCTCCGAATCGTCGCTGAAGCTGAGATTGATGACGACGAGTGGGTCAAAACCCGATTAGAGCAATTGAGCTTGATTGATGAAAAGAGATTGACAGCAGTATGTCATGGCCAATTGTATCAAAAGAGAATGGCGAGAGCATATAACAAGAAGGTACGTCCCAGGAGATTTGAAGTGGGACAGCATGTGCTGAAGAGAGTTCTACCACATCAGGCCGAGGCGAAAGGCAAGTTCGCTCCAAATTGGCAGGGACCTTTTGTGGTGACTAGAGTATTATCCAATGGCGCTCTATGTTTGACCGATGTCGAGGGAAGATGCACCGATATGGCTATCAATTCTGATGCAGTTAAGAGATATTATGTGTAATTCTTTAATGCATTTGTCAACGTTTGGTTTCGTTTGCGGGTACTTGGCATTTTTCGGAGAATGAAATGACAGAGGCAATTTTTCTACTACCCAAACACTTTAACCTTTGTTTCCCCATTTGAGCCTTAATTATTCTTTCATATACCCTCTTTCGGAATCATCAAGGAAGATGTGTAACAGAACAGAAAAGAAACAAAGAAGTAATGCAAGAAAAAGTGAACTACGTTCGACCTGATTCCTCAAGAAGGATACGTAGGCGCCACACGGCTCGGTCATAATAAAATAAAAATCAAAAAAATCCCCCAAGCAACAAAACTGGGGCAGAAGTCATTGTTTCGTTGGAAAGATAATGTGGATTCCGAAAGTTGTAGTAAGCTAACCGTTGAGGCTAAACCCCTTTCTTCAGCCTCACGCGCAGAAACCATATCAAGAACCAGAAAGACCTCTCGATCAGCATTTGAGAAGTGCCAAGTCATGTGAATGAAAGCCAAGAGTGACATCCCGACCCTCGATTGGATTCAGGATGCACAAGCCGAAAGGGGATAACGCTCTAGAGGGAATCTCAGGGGTGATACCCCACCGCAAGGAAAGAAGGCATAAATGAGAGAGTCTTAACGGTGAAAACCCTCGCGGGCACCTTAAGGCGAAGGAAGTTGAGAGAAGTAAAATGAGAGAGTCTTACGGTGAAAACCTTTACGGGCACCTTAAGGCGACGGGAGATAGAGAGAAATGAGAGAATCTCATTAGTGAAAACCCTTTGAAGGGCACTGTGAGGTGACAAGACGAGAAGGTTACAAGATGTCTGCATGAGACAAGGTTGGGGCATCCGTTCACCTCTAGCAGGACGCGGTATCAGAAAGTGATTGACATGAATAGATTGGGTAGTTTAATCTTAAAGGCGCGGCATAACATTGGATCAGGCACACATTCAGATAAGTTTTCCTATTTTTGAGTTCAGAAAAGTTTTTCTCTTCTTTTGTCATTTGCGGTCAGTATTCTTTTCTTTTCTTTCATTTTCGAAAATTGATTTTTTCAAAGCTTACTACCAAGTCTCCCAAAGCAGTATATTGAAAGTGAATAGGCATGGAACAAGGCAATAAGACAGAAGTCGTTACGGTAGTGAGATTGGGAGGACAGGCCGAGCGGAAGGTTCGCAAGAATTATGGAGTATGATGGACACATGTGGCATGTCCGAAAGATGATTTCACGCAACAGATCACCGGCTAAAAAGAGTCGGACCAAACCAAAGAGTGGAATAAAAGGAAAGATGAGAGGTCGTTCGTGGAAAAAGCATCTTCCCAAGCAAGCGTCAACGTCGTCCTCAAAGTTCGAGAGAGGCCAAGCAGCCGAAAGAGAATGGCCTCAACAAGAGTGGCACGACCACTCGCGGCGTTTTGAAACTAACAATTTTTCTTTGATTTAAAGCAGGAAAAGAGGGTCCGACGGCAGAAAAGCATACCGTCCAGAAGTTTATCACACTGGGGCAGAAAATTTTCTCCTGTTGCGAAAATTTTCTGGAAAGCAAGACTTAGAGGGTAAGTGTAGAAAGCAACACAAGATGGGGTGATCTTTGAGCCGGGTATCATCCCCAGCAGCTATTGGAAAAAGAAAAATGGCTTCGAGATTCCCCCAGCAGTATTACATCATATAATTTGATCAAGGAAACAAAAGCGTGAGTCCCAGAAGAGGTAGGGGGAGAAGGAAGAGAATGAGGGGTGAAGGAAACAAAGAATACTTCCTCAACAGCATCACCCCCAGCAGGCAAAGTAAACAGTTCCAAAAAAATGTCCCCAGCAGTCAGAAGAAAAGTAACACGACCTAGGGGAAAGCAATTCCAAGACAGGATAATTCAGAAGAGAAGGTGGTCCGAGAGGTAATGCAGGAACAAGGATATGGTACAAAAGGCAAAGGAAGGTCATCGAGATAGGAGAAAATCAGTGAGTAGTAGTCGAAGTCAGGAAGCCCGCCTGGAGAATGGAGGGGCGATTTAATGTTGAAGTTAGTTGAAGTCAGGAAGCCCGCCTGGAGAATGGAGTGGCGATTTAATGTGAAGTTGTAGTTGATGTCAGGAAGCCCGCCTGGAGAATGGAGTGGCGAGTTAATTTTGAAGTAGTATGTGAAGTCAGGGAGCCCGCCTGGAGAATGGAGTGGCGATTTAATTTTGAAGTTGTAGTTGATGTCAGGAAGCCCGCCTGGAGAATGGAGTGGCGATCTAATTTTGAAGTTAGTTGAAGTCAGGGAGCCCGCCTGGAGAATGGAGTGGCGATTCAATTTTGAAGTTAGTGGAAGTCAGGGAGCCCGCCTGGAGAATGGAGTGGCGATTTAATTTTGAAGTTGTAATTGAAGTCAGGGAGCCCGCCTGGAGAATGGAGTGGCGATTTAATTTCGAAGTAGTAGTTGAAGTCAGGGAGCCCGCCTGGAGAATGGAGTGGCGATTTAATTTCGAAGTAGTAGTTGAAGTCAGGGAGCCCGCCTGGAGAATGGAGTGGCGATTTAATTTCGAAGTAGTAGTTGAAGTCAGGGAGCCCGCCCGAAGAATGGAGTGGCGATTTAATTTTGAAGCAGTAGTTGAAGTCAGGGAGCCCGCCTGGAGAATGGAGTGGCGATTTAATTTCAAAGTTGTAATTGAAGTCAGGAAGCCCGCCCGGAGAATGGAGTGGCGATTTAATTTTGAAGTTAGTTGAAGTCGGGAAGCCCGCCTGGAGAATGGAGTGGCGATTTAATTCCGAAGTAGTAGTTGAAGTCAGGGGAGCCCGCCCGAAGAATGGAGTGGCGATTTAATTTTGAAGTAGTAGTTGAAGTCGGGAAGCCCGCCCGGAGAATGGAGTGGCGATTTAATTTTGAAGTTAGTTGAAGTCGGGAAGCCCGCCCGGAGAATGGAGTGGCGATTTAATTTTGAAGTTAGTTGAAGTCGGGGAGCCCGCCCGGAGAATGGAGTGGCGATTTAGTTTTGAAGTTGTAATTGAAGTCGTGGAGCCCGCCCGGAGAACGGAGTGGCGTCTTAATTTTGAAGTAGTAATCGAAGTCATGGAGCCCGCCCGGAGAATGGAGTGGCGATCCGTTTAATTTGGTAGAGGAAAGCGGTAGGATGTAACGGAAATCCCCGGCATGAATCCAAGTTCGTAAGCAAAGGGAGGCAACAAGGATCAGAACAGACAGGATGGCAACGAGCGCGACAAGATCAAGTTAAAAAAGGATAGATAAGAACTTGTAGTACTGTAACTTAGTCTAACTTCTTGTTTTTCGTTGCTTAGCGCGGTGTAACAAGGAAATCAACTAAGCAGTGGTAGCAGCAATAACAGCGGCAACAGCAGTAATAGCGAGATCGCAGCAGGCTGGTAGTCCCAGCTACCAGAACTTCCCGAACTACATTGACCTGATTCCCTTTTAGCCAGGGATATGTAGGAGACCTTTGAAGCAAGGTTCGGTCAAAACTTTTCCAAAATGCTTCATACGGAGTGTTCGGATAGGCAAAAATCGCTTATATCCGCTCATTTATCTTTGCACGAAAACTCGGCGTGTTTACGCGCAGATTTAATATCTGTGAGCACGTGATTTTTGCCTTACTCGAGAAGTACTCCAAGAAAATTCAAAATAAAAATAGTTTCGTGTTGGGCATGATTTGTGTGATTTTGTGTTAATTTTATCTTTTGTGTGCACGTTTATTTATTTAAATTAAAAATACAAAAATATATGCTAGGCTTTGCATTTTCAGTGTTTGATATCGAAGTCATGTGATTTACATTTTTGGGTGATATGTAACTGTGTGCGTTAGTTGTAGTAAGAACAGCGGTGTTATAGGTTGGTATATATACATATGTGTATATATATATATATATATGTATATATACATATATATATATATATATATATATACACATATGCATATTGTAGTAATGAGATCCGGTCTGGGCCAAAACTTAGTCTAAAAGCCAGGCCCAAATGAATTGCTTCCGATCCGGCCCAAATATCCGTCCAGCTTCAGCCTAGGTAACGCTTGATCTGGACCGTTGGATTTTATTATCCAACGGCCCAGATTAATCCGTTAATTCCAAAATTCATTCAGCCTAGGACTTAACCAAACGGCACCGTTGGGTTTAAGTGAGAGGATCCTGATCGTTGATCAAGTTTGATCCAACGATCAGGATTTAACTACTCAAAACATATATAAACTCCTTTCCATACCCCGCCCCCCCAAGCCAGACCCCCCCTCTCCCTTCATCTCCCTCAGAAGCTCTCAAAGCCCGGTGTAACGCCGCCCTCCTCCGCCGTACTCCGCCTGCCGGAAATCGCCTCACGGCGGTTCCGGTAGGCCAATCAAACCCAAACCAACGCCAAAACCTTCCCCTCACCTCCCCCATCACGAACCCAGCCTCCACTAACCTCGAATCATGCCGGAGCTCCTCGAATCTTCATTTGAAGATTCGAGTCAAACTCGAACCTATGCCAAATCACCCCAAATTCACACCACAGTCTCCTCACACCTCCCCCACACTCCCATTGACATTGGTTTGCTTCGAATCTAACCAAAAATGCAAAAGCCCCAAATCCGAGCCCAAGAACCCTAATTTTGAAGAAAATCAATTCAAGCCGGTTTAGCCGCAATTGAAGTCCAAGGGACTTTAGTCTAGGTGTTCTCAATCGAGAACATCTTGATTAAAGCCCGTTTGGCTTCAATAGTTCACAAATTTGGTTCAAAGCCTGGGTCGGCAGTGTTCTTATGAGGTATCCATTCATTCTTTGGTCAATTTAATTCGATTTTGTGAATATGTGTGTTTGTTTTGCTTTTAACTTCCCATATCCGTTGGTCTGTTCTTCTCATTTGAGGCTTTTTATTTGGCCAATTCCCCCTGTTTTCAGTAGTTAAATTGAATCATAGGTTCAATGTGATTAATGTCGTCAACAATCCAATTTGTTTGTGTAATTTGCCCTGGCCTGCCCGTATGCAAGTGTGGGATTTGGTTACTGTTTGATTCAGATTAGAGGGAATTAATTGGTTGTAGTTAACAGACTAATTGTTTAATCACACACACATACAAGGGCTAGTGGAACTGAGCACAGCAGGGCATCCCACTGAACACTGCCACCAGCATTGTTTAATGCTGAGTTCATACTTTGGACAGTAGGTAGTGGGGTTCAGGGAATAGGGATGGGCAGAGGGGAGTCAGGGTAGGGGGTAACCTTAGTTTAACTTGCTGGCCAGCCAAAGTAGAGGAGATTGGCTATAAATAGGGCATATTCATACATGTATCGGAGACACACAGAGATTGGGGAGCACACTGAGAGTAAGAAAAGAGGCATATACATTGATAGAGATTCATTCAGACAGAGACTTGAGAGATACTTGGAGAGCAAATATACATACAGTCGGGGACATTTTTGGAGAGTACCTGGAGAGCAAAAAAAAAAAACACACACATTAGAGAGAACACTGGAGAGTAATAGTTGGAGAAAAGATAGGAGCAGAGATATTTTTGATATACACATACAAAGTCACTGTTTCATTGATTTTTGGCTACTGTCTCGTGTGCTTTGATTCAATAGCTGAGTGTTTTTGGCCATTTGGTTGTTTGTTGTTCTTGTGTGGTTGGTGCTGTGCCATTGTTGTGATTGGTTCAGTGGTTGAGGGCCGTGGTAACTCCTGTGTTTCTGTTGAAGCATTATTGGGTCGGTTGGTTATTGTGTTGTGGCTAGACTCTAGTTCGTGGCTGTCTGTGTTAATCGCTGGTGTTGCTGGTTTTGAGTGTATGTTGTTGCTATGTTGAGGTTGCTATTGGTGGTCATTTGTGTGTTGTTGTTGTGTCTGTGTTGCTGCTTGGTCCAACACAGTGCTGGTTCTTCTATTGTTTGAGTATTGCTGCCAGTTCAGTGCTAGTGTGTTGCTACTGTTGGTCCACTGCCACTCTTTTGTTGTTCTCTTGGTCTATTGTGTTGCTGGTTGGTCTACTTGGTTGCTGCCTGGTTTGGTTGTTGCTATTGTCTCATTGTTGTTGGGTTGCTGCTGGTTGTTGTTTTGTGACTATAGTGGTGCTGCCTGGTTGGTTTTGGTGGCTGTCAATCCAGTTTGTCACTGGTTGTTGGTCTAAGTGACTGCTGGTCCATTGGTTGTCACTGGTTGTTGGGGCTATTGGTCTATTTGATTGCATTGGTTGTTGTGGCTGTTTGGTATATTGTTGATTGCTGTTGGTTTACTGTGGTTATTATTGGTCTTTGGTTGTTGTTCCTGTTACTGTTCTTGTTGCTGTTGCTGCATTGCCATTGCTCACTCTTCCTTGTTCTTCCGCATTCCAGGTACACACCTCTGTTATTGTAGTTCCTTGGTACGAAAAGAATGAAGTTTGAAGCTTGTGCATAAAGTCTATTGAAACATGTAGTCGTTTATAGTTCTTATGTTTAATTACATTTTGTTATTCTTCAATTAAATTTGTATTGCTAGTTTTGTTACGGAAAATGTAGCTAGACCAAAGATACACTATCATTAGATATGCACGTAAACCCGAATTAGTCTGTTGTATCTTTGTTCAATCTTCTCTACTCATGTGTATAATCTCCAAACCTGTTAAATGATAGACCTTATGTTAAAAGCAAGATTAGCTAGGGAGTTGTTACTCAACGGAATGACGTAATTAGATTAAAAAGAGTCGGGGGCGCATTTCATGTGACCCGACCCCAATTTTGGGTAAGAATGAACAAAGCGTGTCAGGAACCACAGGCGCATTTCATGCGGTGTGGTTCGTAGCAAGTTTTAAGTAATTTGGAATCAACTCTTAAGTAAGATACAGTGGGATGTAGTTCGCTTTAGATTTGAATCAAAGGTACGCCTCGCCCAAATAGTTACACTAATCACATAGCCGTCATAGATGTACATATAAATACTTAGATTTCGAGATGCGTCGTTTCTTAACGAATATCACGCCTTTCCCAACAGTGTAAATAAGTAGTCGATCCGGGCGCATATTTTAGCTTTACCTTTTTAAATACGGGTGTGCATTTCATGTGACCCAAATCCAAACCCCGAAATGTTGAATAAGAATATGTTGAGGATCCGGGTGCATTTCATGTGACGTGATTCGAAAGCATATTTTTAAGCAACTTTCTCTTCCGTAAATCACAACCAATAATAAAAGCGGTAAAGGGGTATTAACTTGCACTAAGTACATAATTGCAAAAAAGCAGATAGATAAGCCAAACACGACAGTTGAGCGACCGTGCTAGAACCACGGAATTCGGGAATGCCTAATACCTTCTCCCGGTTAATAGAATTCCTTATCCGGATTTCTGGTTCGCGGACTGTTAAATAGAGTCATTCTTTTCCTCGATTCGGGATTTAACCGGTGACTTGGGACACCATAAAATCTCCCAAGTGGCGACTCTGAAGTAATTAAAATAAATCCCACCTCGATTGTCCTTTAATTGGAAAAACTCTTTGCATCCTTGCGGGTGCGTAAAAAAGAGGTGTGACAGTGCTCGGATGTGATTTTCGATGATTCAGTTAGCTACGACGGATTATTTGTGACTTAAAAGTGTGATCGTAATTTATTTTGGAGGTCTGGTATAGAATTTGGCTTGAATTGGTGAAGTTAGTATTTCGGCGAATTCTAGTTGATAGGTAAGATTTTGATCCGAGGGTCGAAATGGAATTTTGAGAGTTGCAGTAACTTTGTTAGGTTATTTGGGATGTGCAAAAAATTTCAGTTGATTCAGAGGTGTTTTGATTGGATTTTTTATCGAATGCGAGTTTCAAAAGATTTGGATGAACTTACGCTTGAATTTTATGTAATTTAATGATTTTTGTGTTAACTGTGGTATTTTGATGGTTCGGGCAAGTTTGAATAAGGTGTTCAATCAAATCATAGTTTTTGGTTGAGGTCCCTGGGGCCTCGGGGTGATTTTGGATGGCCATCGGGATGAATTTTGGAGTTGTGAAATTTTTGATTTGCTGGTATCTGGTATTTCCGCATCTGTGGAAAAGGGACGCAGATGCGGTTCTGTGGGTGCGAAGAAGGGAGCCGCAGAAGCGAGTCTTGGACTCGAGACAGGTTCCGCAGAAGCGGACGCTTGGACTGCAAGAGCGGTCACGCTTTTTCGAAAAATGGACCGCAGAAGCGGTCCTAGGCGAATGAGGGAATCCGCGGAAGCGGAAGAAAATCCGCAGAAGCGACATTTTTATCGTGGAAGCGGAAATATGCCTGGGCAGAAGGGTTTTTAAAATAACATTTCATCCGCGAGCTAAGGGTATTTTCCTCCATTGTTGAACATCTTGAGAGCTTTTGGGGAGCAATTGAAGCGGGTTTCGATTGGGATTGACTAGAGATAACTTTTATGAGCTAAAAATATGATTATTATGTGATAACCTAGAAATTCATGGAAATTAAGCCTATAATTGATGAACTAGGGCTTGCGATTTTGAAATTTTAAATTGAAATTTAATGGGTCATTTGAGCTCGAATTTGAGAGTTCTTGGTATATATGAACTCATGAGAAGATGAGGAATCCGTTAATGTTAAATTTTATGAGTTTTCGAGAAGTTGGCCCGGGTCGAGTTTTACTAATTTCGAGATTCTTGATATTTTTCGATTGTTTTTGATTGGGTATTGTTTCCTTAGCATATTGTGGTGTATTCGCTCTGATTTTGGTTAGATTCGACATGCGTGGAGGTCGGTTTGAGAGGGAGAGGCATTGCGAGCTACATATTTCACTAGATCAAAGTGAGTAATGATTGTAAATGATATCCTGAGGGTTTGAAACCCCGGATTAGCACACCATAGTACTATATTGAGGTGACTTGCACGCCGGATAGCGAGTGTGAGGTAGAGCACCGGTAGGGATTATGATTTGGTCTGCCCCGGTTGTTAATTTTACCGCGTATTTGACTTAAATTTATTTTATATTATCATAATTTGGGATGATTGCCATATTTGTGCTTGGTGCCAATTATTTGAACCCCTTGAGGAATTTTTATCACTATTTTCTCACTATTTGAAATATTATTTGAACTTAGTCCAATTGAATTACATTGTTTCATGAACTCAGCTATATTTTAAATCAACCTTGAGATTTAAATGATATTTGAATCTGGGTATTTTTGTTTTATCGATGCCCGAGGGGCTTATGATATTTTCTTGACTGAGTTAGGCTTTCAGGCCTTGAGCGTGAGGTGAGGAGGCTTTCAGGCCTTGAGTGATATGTGAGGAGACTTTTAGGCCTCAAGCATAATGTAAGAAGGCATTCACGCCTCATGCTGATATGTACAACTTTCAGGACTTATGATGATATAACGCTTGGGGTGTAGGAGCCCCTTTGGAGTCTGTACCCCCACATTGAGCGCGGGTACTTATATGATTTGAGAGTGAGCCCGAGGGGCTGATGTTGTACTGTGGACTGATACCGAGCCCGAGGGGCTGATACTGTTCTGAGTGATGTGATACTGTGCCCGAGGGGCTAATACTGCTCTGAGCGATTGCTATTGAGCCCGATGGGCTAATATTGTTTTGATTTGTGCCCGAGGGGCATACTTTTATGTGTCCATCTTGCATATTTATTTGCCTTTTACCTGTTATAGTGTGGTATTTGTACCCGAAGGGCAGACTTTTCTATACTTATCAGCACTAACTGTTTGAAATCGTTTTCATAATTATTGCAAAGATCATTTTCAAAAGAGATTTGAACTGGGCCAAGGTATTTCTATAGATTTCACGGATTACAGTATTTTCTCAGAAAATTGTACCCAGCTTCTATATAACATGTTGGTTGCTTTACGTGATTTCTTGCTTCTAAGTTATTATTTACCTTTATTACTCACTGGGTTGGAGTACTCACTTTAATTCCTGCACCTCGCGTGCAGTTGCAGGTATTTATTCATCTGGTAGCGAGTATTGGCTGCATGAAGGCAGAGTTGTAGAGGTTATAGTGAGGTAACTGCCAGCGATCACAGCACCACTGTCTTTCTATGTTATTCATTACTCTTGTTCAATGTATTCCTAGATTGTAAAGTGGAAATGTGACGACCCAAAAGGTCATCACTTGTTTATTTAATCATTCCGAGCTTTTGAGGTCTTGAAAACCTCATTTATAGTTGCCTCGATTTGCGTGCACAGTCCGGGCACAAAGCTGGAAAAGATTTATGTTGAAATATGTGAAATATGTGAAAAAATAGAAGAATCTTGATATTAATATTGATATGGTTGACTTTGGTCAACATTTTTGGTAAACGGACCCGGATCCGTGATTTGACTATTTCAGAAAATCCGTAGAAAAATATGGAGCTTGGACATATGTCCGGAATTGAAATCCGAGGTCTAGAACCCCAGTAAAAGAATTTTTCTGTTAAATTGTTTTCTGAAAATGTTTATGGGAAATGAAACTGAATTTTTATTAAAAAGTACTGGTATCGGGCTCGTATTTTGGTTCCGACGCCCGGTACAGGTCATATATATTGGTTAAGCGCTTCCTGTAAAGTTTGGTTGAAAACGGACGTCGTTTGACGAGTTTCGGCCTTAAATTGGAAAGTTTGGAAATTTTGAAATCTTAAAGAATTCTTGAGCTTTAAGGCTCAATTCATTGATTTTGATGTTATTTTAGCGATTTGATTGCGCGAGCAAGTTCGTATGATGTTTTTGAGTTAGTGTACATATTTGGTTTGGAGCCCCGAGGGCTCGGGAGTGTTTCGGAGGTGGTTCGGGGTGTTTTTGGACTTAGAAAACCAGCAGATTTCCTGCAATTTTTACACGGATATTTTACCCTACGCGATCGCGGACTTGTCCACGCGATCGCACTGCCTTGTCTCGATACTCAACGCGATCGCGGCCGTCTTCACGCGATCGCGAAGCTTTACATCTTTCTCCAACGCGATCGCAGCCTTCTTCACGCGATCGCGTAGCTTTCCGTTTTCCTTCAACGCGATCGCGACCCTTTTCACGCGATCGCGTAGTACAAATGAACCACCCAGCGAAATTCTTCTACGCGATCGCAGCATTGTCCACGCGATCGCGTAGTGTTAAAAATTTGCCTTCCGCGATCGCGACCCAGTTCATGCGATCGCGTAGAACAAAAATTTCGCCCAGTGAATTTAATACAGAGAACAGAACAGAAACGGGATAAAAATCCCATTTCTGTTCAAACCCCTTCTCCACAGCATTTTAGGCGATTTTGAGGCATTTCTTCATCAAAGTTCATTGGGTAAGTATTGTTAACTCGTTTTCTTCATTTTTCATCAACATCAATCAAATCCTTAGGCTTAAACATGTATAAATTGGTTGAAAATTTGAGAAATGGGTATAGTTAGGGCTTTCAAAGAAATTGCGATTTAGACCTCGTTTCGGAGTCGGACTTAAGAACAAATTGTATAATTGAACCCATGGAAGATTGGGTGAACTTATTTTGGTTCGAAACTTGAGTTTCGATTATGTGGGCCCGGGGTCGATTTTTACTATTCCGGGCAGAATATTGTAAAAACCATATTTAGCAATATGAACTAGTTTGTTAAGTAGAATTGATGATATTAAATCAATTGTGTATAGATACGATTGGATTGGAGTCAAATTCAAAAGGAAAAGGCATTGCTACGGATTGAATCGTTCGTAAACTTTCGAGGTAAGTGTTTGTTCTATCCTAGCTTGAGGGAATAGGATTATGTGTTATGTGTTATGTGATCGAGTGCGGTGTATGGGTCGTGGTGACGAGCATCCATACACTGGCGTCTAGTATGACCGTGAGTCGTTGAAAAATGATATTTTGAGATATATTACATGTGAATCGTTATTGTTCTCCCTTGTTGGGACTTGTTGCGAAGATAATTATTGATTGCCCTTGACGGGACGATTTATGAATTGTTGTTTCTTTCTCTGCCCTTAACTGTGATTGTTATTTGGGTGAGGAAGAGTGATAATGCACGAACGGTGATGCCGTGCCATGTTTATTTATTTATGCACGAAGGTTAATGCCGTGCCATGTTTATTTATTGATTATGCACGAAGGATCATGCCGTGCCCTCTGTTATTGAACCATGTACGAAGGATCATGCCGTACTATGGATGTGAGGATGAGAGTAAAAGCACGAAGGGTGATGTCGTGTACTTTATTTGTTTATTTGGTGAGGATGAGAGTAAAAGCACGAAGGGTGATGCCGTGTACTTTATTTGTTTATTTGGTGAGGATGAGAGTAAAAGCACGAAGGGTGATGCCGTGCAATTGCTTGTTATTTCTCGAAGTGATATTATTCGTGTTTACATTATACTTTGTTTTCTTTGTGAAATTATTAACTGTGGTTAGTTGTTAAATTCTTTAAGATATTTCTTATAGTGTTATTACTTGATTATTTCTTGTTATTTTGTGGTACACATATATATATTGAATTGCACAGGTTTATGCGAGTGTCTGGTCCTAGGCTTGTCACTACTTCGCCGGGATAGGCCAGGCACTTACCAGCACATGGGGTCGGTTGTGCTGATGCTACACTTCTGTGCGTTTTTGCACAGGTCCAGGTTACGATCAGGAGCAGCAGCAGCAGTAAGTAGATTGCGTGGGAGCTAATCATATTTGAGACCGAGGTAGCTTGCAGACGTCCGCAGGCCCGGCGTCTCTTTCTTTATTTATGTTATTAGTTGTAGTCTCATTGTTCCGAGACAAACAGAATTATGTTATATTTCCTTCAAACTTTTATGTGTAGTATTCCATAGTAGTTTGTGAGTTGGTGACTCCAAGTCTTGGGTAGAGGATTTCAGTATGATTTTTACCTCGTGATTTATTATTTCCATTTCGATAAAGTATTCCGCATTTATTTAATTAAAATTGTGTAAAAAAAATAGGATAGTATGAATACAGTGGCTTGCTTAGCTACCACGAGTAGGCGCCATCACGATCCCGATATTGGGGAAAAAGCCGGGTCGTGACAGTTGGTATCAGAGCTCTAGGTTACATAGGTCTCACCACTCACGAACAAGCTTAGTAGAGTTTGAGAGGTAGGTACGGAGACGTCTGTACTTGTCCTCCAGAGTCTATTGAGTTAGGAAAAGGTCTCTCATTTGTTCTTTCTTGTCGTGCGACTTGTGCCTCAATTACTGATTGAATTTCTATTCTGTCCTTTCGCAGATGGTAAGGACACGCACTTCTTCGTCCGCTGACCAGCAGCCTGAGCCCCAGACAGCTCCTGTGAGGGCAGGGGCCGAGGCCGTACTAGAGGCCGTGGTAGGGGTAGAGCTCAGCCCCGGGCAGCTACCCCAGAGGTGGAGCCTCATATTGAGTTTGATGAGGAGGTTCCGGTTCCAGCAGGTCCAGTGGGCCCCAGCTCAGGTCCCATGAGAGGCTTTGATTACCCCGGATCTCCCGGATGCTTTGGTCGAATAGCGGGATTTATGGATAGCATCGCCAGAGCGGGTCTATTATCAGCTTGCCCCGCCTACTTCTCGGCCGGAGGAGGGGCCCGCACTCCTATCGCTCGTACTCCGCAGCCGCAGCTCCTCGGCCTCGAGCACCGCAATCCAGCCACCGTGGCCACTCGATCCGGTACCACGCCTCACGCCGGCGACGGAGCCGGCCATGACTTCCGATTCGTTATGGAGGCTTGACTCGGTTCTCCAAGCTATTTACCACTACATTCGGCGGAGCCACATCAGAGGATCCTCAGGACTTCTTATTCAGCTGCCATGAGATTCTCAAGACTATGGGGATCGTGGAGACAAACGGAGTTGATTTCTGTACCTTCGGACTTGCAGGATCCGCCAAGACTTGGTGGAGAGATTATTGCCCGACTCGACCAGCAGGGTCCCCAGCTTTATCATGGGACCAGTTTGCGGAACTTATTTATGGAGAAGTTTCTCCCTGCTACTCAGAGGGATGTACTTCGGAGGCAGCTTGAGCGCCTCCATCAGGGCACTATGACAGTTACACAGATGAGACGAGATTTATCGACTTGGCTCGTCATGCGGTGGTGATACTTCCCACACGGAGCGGGAGAGGGTCCGCGGATTTATAGATGGGCTTAACCGGCCGATTAACTCCAGATGGCTACGGGCGCGGGGAGTGACATATCATTTCGGGAGGCGAGCCAATGGAGCACGCAGAGTTGAGATGGCTCTCGCTAGTGGAGGCGGTTATTCTTCGGACAAGAGGCCTCGTCATACAGATGTAGATTTGGTGGTTCTTCCTCCGGTAGCAGAGAATCCTTTGATAGAGGCCGGTCTTCCGTGCCTTTTCATTCCGCCCTTCGAGCTTCGCGGGGTGGATCAGGTGATCGTGGTTCTCGGGGGTATTATTCAGACCGGTCTCCTATTAGTGCTCAGCCTCTTCAGAGTGTTCGTGGAGGCCATTCAGGTCGTCAGGGCCAGCAGCCCCATCAGCCCAAGAGTTGCTACGGTTGTGGTGACCCAGGGCATTTTGTCAGGTTCTACCCTCGAGCAATGGACAACACTCATCAGTGGGGCCCTCGTCCCATGATTCAGGCCCCAGCTGACCCTCAGACTGCCCAGCCGGCCAGAGGCGGGGGTAGAGATTATAGAGCTGGAGGTCGAGACCGTAGAGGTGGAGACCGTCCAGCCAGAGGTAGAGGTCAGCCAGTTGATGGCCGTCCTAGAGACGTAGCTCAGAGGGGAGGTGCAGATCCCCGATTCTATGCTTTACCAGCCAGGCCACAGGCAGAGGCATCAGACGCCGTGATTACAGGTACCATTCTTGTGTGTGGCAAAGGTGCTTCAGTATTATTTGACCCTGGGTCTACATATTCATATGTGTCTTCCTATTTTGCACCGTATTTAGCCGTGCCCAGCTATGCTCTGGATATTCCAGTTTATGTGGCTACGCCAGTGGGTGACTCTATTGTAGTCGATCGGGTGCATCGTTCGTGCGTAGTTATATTTGGGGGTCTTGAGACCCGTGTTGATCTGTTGCTCTTGGATATGGTAGATTTTGATGTCATATTGGGGATGGACCGGTTGTCCCCATACCATGCTATTCTTGATTGCCATGCTAAGACTGTCACCTTAGCCTTGCCAGAATCACCCCGATTAGAGTGGAAGGGTACCTCAAGCCACTCCGTTCGCACCGTTATTTCTTATGTTAAGGCTCGACGTATGGTCGAGAAGGGGTGTCTAGCTTATTTGGCTTATGTTCGTGATTCCAGCGCAGAAGTTCCTTCCATTGAGTCGGTCCCTATTGCACGGGAGTTTCCTGAGGTTTTTCCTTCAGACCTGCCGGGCATGCCACCCGACAGTGATATTGATTTCTGTATTGATTTGGCACCGGGTACCCAGCCCATCTCTATTCCACCCTATCGTATGGCCCCGCCGGAGCTAAAAGAATTGAAAGATCAGTCGCAGGACCTTCTTGAGAAGGGCTTTATCAGGCCCAGTGTTTCCCCCTCGGGAGCACCTGTGTTATTTGTAAAGAAGAAGGATGGCTCGATGCGGATGTGTATTGATTACCGGCAGTTAAACAAGGTGACTATCAAAAATAAATATCCACCGCCGAGGATTGATGATTTGTTTGACCAGCTCCAGGGAGCGAGGGTATTCTCTAAGATAGACTTGAGGTCAGGCTACCATCAGCTGAAGATCAGGGCGGCTGACATTCCTAAGACAGCCTTTCGCTCTAGATATGGGCATTATGAGTTCTTGGTCATGTCCTTCGGGTTGACTAATGCCCCAGCAGCATTCATGGAGTTGATGAATCGAGTATTCAGGCCTTACTTAGATCTGTTCGTGATAGTCTTCATAGATGACATCCCGGTATACTCCCGCAGCCAGGAAGAGCACGAGCAGCACCTCAGAGTGGTTCTTCAGACTCTGAAGGATAATCAGCTATATGCCAAATTTTCAAAATGTGAGTTCTGGTTGAGTTCGGTGGCATTTCTGGGTCATATCGTATCAGTGGAGGGTATTCAGGTGGACCCAAAGAAGATTAAGGCAGTAAAGAATTGGCCTCGACCAGCTTCAGTGACCGAGATCCGGAGTTTCTTGGGGTTAGCAGGTTACTACCGTTGATTTGTAGATGGGTTCTCTTCTATTGCAGCCCCGATGACCGAGTTGACCCAGAAGGGTGCTTAGTTCAAGTGGTCAGATGAGTATGAGGCGAGCTTTCAGAAGCTCAAGACAACTTTGACTACGGCACCAGTATTGGTACTACCTACAGGTGCAGGGCCTTATACAGTTTATTGTGACGCATCTCGTACAGGGCTTGGAGCGGTATTGATGCAGGATGGTAAGGTTATCGCTTATGCTTCGAGGCAGTTAAAGATACATGAGAAGAATTATCCAGTTCATGATCTTGAATTAGCAGCAGTGGTTCATGCCTTAAAGATCTGGAGGCATTATCTATATGGTGTGACATGTGAGGTGTACACTGATCACAAAAGCTTACAGTATTTGTTCAAAACGAAGGAGTTGAATCTACGACAGCGGAGATGGTTAGAGTTGCTAAAAGACTATGATGTTACTATATTATATCACCCAGGTAAGGCCAATGTGGTGGCCGATGCATTGAGTAGAAAGTATGCCGGCATGGGTAGTCTTGCATATATTCCGGTCAATCAGAGACCATTAGCTCTAGATGTTCAGGCCTTAGCCAACCGGTTCGTGAGATTAGACATTTCTGAGCCTAGCAGAGTGTTAGCCCGCACGGTCGCTCGTTCTTCCTTATTAGAGCGTATCCTGTGAGAGGCAATTTGATGATCCTCATTTGTGTGAGTTGAGATATACAATACAGAGGGGAGGTGCCACACAGGTAAATCTAGATGATGACGGGGTATTGAAATTGCAAGGTCGAGTTTGTGTGCCCAATGTCGAAGGGATTCGAGAGTTGATCTTAGCGGAGGCCCACAGTTTGCGGTATTCTATTCACCCGGGCGCCGCGAAGATGTACCAGGACTTACGGCAGCACTATTGGTGGCGCAGAATGAAGAAAGATATCGTTGCGTATGTCGCTCGGTGTCTAAATTGTCAGCAGGTGAAATATGAGAACCAGAGACCCGGTGGTGTATTCCATAGGATTGAAATTCCCGAGTGGAAATGGGAGCGGATCACTATGGACTTCGTTACTGGACTTCCTTTGACTCGGAGGAAATTTGATGCTATTTGGGTCATTGTTGATAGACTGACCAAATCAGCACACTTTATTCCAGTATCTGTCCCCTACTCGTCGGAGAGGTTAGCGGAGGTTTACATTAGGGAGATTGTTCGTCTCCATGGGGTGCCG
Organism: Nicotiana noctiflora; assembly: GCA_032618575.1. Lineage (NCBI taxonomy): Eukaryota > Viridiplantae > Streptophyta > Magnoliopsida > Solanales > Solanaceae > Nicotiana > Nicotiana noctiflora. The sequence continues at coordinate 197,306 of JASVEL010005922.1, forward strand.
CATCTATTATCTCCGATCGGGGTACGCAGCTTACCTCGCGGTTCCGGGAGAGCGGTTCGGCGAGAATTAGGCACCCGATGTTCGGCCGAGTACGACATTTCATCCTCGCACGGATGGCCAGTCAGAGAGGACTATTCAGATTCTTGAAGACATGCTTCGAGCCTGTGTTATTGATTTCGGAGGCTCGTGGGACCAGTTTCTGCCATTAGCAGAGTTCGCCTACAATAACAGTTACCAATCTAGCATCCAGATGGCCCCGTATGAGGCGTTGTATGGTAGGCGATGTCGATCACCAGTTGGATGGTTTGAACCGGGAGAGGCTCGGTTGTTAGGTACCGACTTAGTTCAGGAGGCCTTGGATAAGGTCAAGACTATTCAGGAGAGATTGCGTTCAGCTCAGTCTAGGCAAAAGACTTATGCGGATCGTAAGGTTCGAGATGTAGATTTCATGGTCGGTGAACGAGTATTGCTCCGAGTGTCGCCTATGAAGGGCGTGATGAGGTTTGGGAAGAAGGGCAAGCTCAGCCCTAGGTATATTGGCCCATTTGAGATTCTAGACAGAGTGGGAGGGGTGGCTTACAGATTAGCTTTGCCGCCTAGCTTATCAGCCGTACATCCAGCTTTTCACGTATCTATGCTTCGGAGATACCACGGCGATCCCACACATGTGTTAGACTTCAGTACTGTCCAATTGGACAATGATCTATCTTACGAGGAGGAGCCGGTAGCCATTCTAGACCGGCAGGTTCGACAGCTGAGGTCGAAGAGTTATCCTTCTGTGCGTGTTCAGTGGAGAGGTCAGCCTCCTGAGGCATCGACCTGGGAGTCCGAGTCTGATATGCGGAGCCGTTACCCACACTTGTTTCCTGACTCGGTACTTCTTTCTTTTGTCCGTTCGAGGACGAACGGTTGTTTTAGAGGTGGAGATTGTGACGACCCAAAAGGTCATCACTTGTTTATTTAATCATTCCGAGCTTTTGAGGTCTTGAAAACCTCATTTATAGTTGCCTCGATTTGCGTGCACAGTCCGGGCACAAAGCTGGAAAAGATTTATGTTGAAATATGTGAAATATGTGAAAAAGTAGAAGAATCTTGATATTAATATTGATATGGTTGACTTTGGTCAACATTTTTGGTAAACGGACCCGGATCCGTGATTTGACTATTTCAGAAAATCCGTAGAAAAATATGGAACTTGGGCATATGTCCGGAATTGAAATCCGAGGTCTAGAACCCCAGTAAAAGAATTTTTCTCTTAATTGTTTTCTGAAAATGTTTAAGGAAAATGAAACTGAATTTTTATTAAAAAGTACCGGTATCGGGCTCGTATTTTGGTTCCGACGCCCGGTACAGGTCATATATATTGGTTAAGCGCTTCCTGTAAAGTTTGGTTGAAAACGGACGTCGTTTGACGAGTTTCGGCCTTAAATTGGAAAGTTTGGAAATTTTGAAATCTTAAAGAATTCTTGAGCTTTAAGGCTCAATTCATTGATTTTGATGTTATTTTAGCGATTTGATTGCGCGAGCAAGTTCGTATGATGTTTTTGAGTTAGTGTACATATTTGGTTTGGAGCCCCGAGGGCTCGGGAGTGTTTCGGAGGTGGTTCGGGGTGTTTTTGGACTTAGAAAACCAGCAGATTTCCTGCAATTTTTACACGGATATTTTACCCTACGCGATCGCGGACTTGTCCACGCGATCGCACTGCCTTGTCTCGATACTCAACGCGATCGCGGCTGTCTTCACGCGATCGCGAAGCTTTACATCTTTCTCCAACGCGATCGCAGCCTTCTTCACGCGATCGCGTAGCTTTCCGTTTTCCTTCAACGCGATCGCGACCCTTTTCACGCGATCGCGTAGTACAAATGAACCACCCAGCGAAATTCTTCTACGCGATCGCAACATTGTCCACGCGATCGCGTAGTGTTAAAAATTTGCCTTCCGCGATCGCGACCCAGTTCATGCGATCGCGTAGAACAAAAATTTCGCCCGGTGATTTTAATACAGAGAACAGAACAGAAACGGGATAAAAATCCCATTTCTGTTCAAACCCCTTCTCCACAGCATTTTAGGCGATTTTGAGGCATTTCTTCATCAAAGTTCATTGGGTAAGTATTGTTAACTCGTTTTCTTCATTTTTCATCAACATCAATCAAATCCTTAGGCTTAAACATGTATAAATTGGTTGAAAATTTGAGAAATGGGTATAGTTAGGGCTTTCAAAGAAATTGCGATTTAGACCTCGTTTCGGAGTCGGACTTAAGAACAAATTGTATAATTGAACCCATGGAAGATTGGGTGAACTTATTTTGGTTCGAAACTTGAGTTTCGATTATGTGGGCTCGGGGTCGGTTTTTACTATTCCGGGCAGAATATTGTAAAAACCATATTTAGCAATATGAACTAGTTTGTTAAGTAGAATTGATGATATTAAATCAATTGTGTATAGATACGATTGGATTGGAGTCAAATTCAAAAGGAAAAGGCATTGCTACGGATTGAATCGTTCGTAAACTTTCGAGGTAAGTGTTTGTTCTATCCTAGCTTGAGGGAATAGGATTATGTGTTATGTGTTATGTGATCGAGTGCGGTGTATGGGCTGTGGTGACGAGCATCCATACACTGGCGTCTAGTATGACCGTGAGTCGTTGGAAAATGATATTTTGAGATATATTACATGTGAATCGTTATTGATCTCCCTTGTTGGGACTTGTTGTGAAGATAATTATTGATTGCCCTTGATGGGACGATTTATGAATTGTTGTTTCTTTCTCTGCCCTTAACTGTGATTGTTATTTGGGTGAGGAAGAGTGATAATGCACGAACGGTGATGCCGTGCCATGTTTATTTATTTATGCACGAAGGTTAATGCCGTGCCATGTTTATTTATTGATTATGCACGAAGGATCATGCCGTGCCCCGTTATTGAACCATGTACGAAGGATCATGCCGTACTATGGATGTGAGGATGAGAGTAAAAGCACGAAGGGTGATGCCGTGTACTTTATTTGTTTATTTGGTGAGGATGAGAGTAAAAGCACGAAGGGTGATGCCGTGTACTTTATTTGTTTATTTGGTGAGGATGAGAGTAAAAGCACGAAGGGTGATGCCGTGCAATTGCTTGTTATTTCTTGAAGTGATATTATTCGTGTTTACATTATACTTTGTTTTTCTTTGTGAAATTATTAACTGTGGTTAGTTGTTAAATTCTTTAAGATATTTCTTATAGTGTTATTACTTGATTATTTCTTGTTATTTTGTGGTACACATATATATATTGAATTGCACAGGTTTATGTGAGTGTCTGGTCCTAGGCTTGTCACTACTTCGCCGGGATAGGCCAGGCACTTACCAGCACATGGGGTCGGTTGTGCCGATGCTACACTTCTGTGCGTTTTTGCACAGGTCCAGGTTACGATCAGGAGCAGCAGCAGCAGTAAATAGATTGCGTGGGAGTTGATCACATTTGAGACCGAGGTAGCTTGCAGACGTCCGCAGGCCCGGCGTCTCTTTCTTTATTTATGTTATTAGCTGTAGTCTCATTGTTCCGAGACAAACAGAATTATGTTATATTTCCTTCAAACTTTTATGTGTAGTATTCCATAGTAGTTTGTGAGTTGGTGACTCCAAGTCTTGGGTAGAGGATTTCAGTATGATTTTTACCTCGTGATTTATTATTTCCATTTCGATAAAGTATTCCGCATTTATTTAATTAAAATTGTGTAAAAAAAAATAGGATAGTATGAATACAGTGGCTTGCTTAGCTACCACGAGTAGGCGCCATCACGATCCCGATATTGGGGAAAAAGCCGGGTCGTGACAGGAAATTCCATTCTTATAGATGCTCGTGACTTGTGACACCCCGGTCGGACTGTGTTGGGTTGTAATTAGGTTAATTTATATCTTTAAATCATATTCGAACTGCTATTGAACTGATTAACTGCTTAAAAGTGGTGTTGAGAAATGGTATGGCTGGCCTTGTCTTCACGAGAGGTGCCATCACGATCGGAGCGGGGTTTGGATCGTGACAATTTTGTATCTTTTTTAATTTCTATATCTATTAATTAATCGATTTACTTAGAATTAATTAGGATTCATTTACTTTCTTCTTTTGATCAATCAAATAAATAACTTTTGGGTATTAGCTACTTTTGGTAACATTTGAAAAGTATGTAAATCCATTTCCTTTTCTTTTTCTTCCCCAGAGAGGTACATGGAATATATATAACTTTCCATTAGATGAAGTTGTGACAACCATGAATATTCCTTATGTTGCATAAATATTTTCCAAATTCAGATATTTGTAATACACGAATGACAAAATGATTAAAATAAAACAGTTATCCACCCATATTATCTATTAAAAGATGAGTTGGATAATGAATTTTTTAAAACAGATCAAATATAGATAAAAACCATATTATGCGTTTAAAAAATATGAATAACTAATTTAACTTTTTACATTCGTAAAACCTTAAATTGGGGGTTTCTCATATTTGGGAGACTAGAAATTCTCCCAAAAATCATATTAAAGAAGTTTTATTCATATTATATGTTGGTTAACTCGTTTTTCGGAGGCTTTTTGGTATATATACCACATATGAAACTATATTACCAAATATGTTCATAGTTTGCTTATTACCCTTCATGTTAATAGTATTTGTACCTAATATATGCAATGCATTAAATAAGGAATCATTGTAGCTTTATAATTCCTTATTTTGTGCGCTAAAAAGGGGAATTAAATATTTTTCGAATCTTCCCCAACGCAAATGATGCACATCCACAATTGTCATCAGCTTCACTCTGATCTTCCACAACGCAGGACATGATTTTCCATACTCTATTTTTGCGATACATACTATTTCCATAAATTCTCTCTATATTTCTCAATTGCAAATTTCAGTAATACAAAGCAAATGAAAAGAGAGCAGCAATTCCACCATTGACAGCCATTAAAAAGCTTGAAAGCTTTGAATTCAAATTTGGATTTCTAAAAATTGTTATTTATTTAGATTGGGTGTCGTTGAAAATAATCGAGAATTTGGTTTGGAGTTGTATCTCAATTTTGAGAGGTTTTGGTGAAGATTAGACTTGGTTTTGACTAAATTTCATATTGAAACTCGGAGAAGAAGAAGAAGAAGAATGACATATTGCAGAAATTATAGATTATTTGTATTCTGATCGTAGATGCTTTATTTTCTGTTTTCACAACTAAAAAATGGCTAAAACTTCTACAATCTTTTAAAAAAATACAATTATGTCAAAAATTCCAATTATGCCACAATGAAGGGGAATTGAGATATAAAAATTCAATGTACCCAGTTTGTAGTTATTTTACAGATAAATTATAGATTATTTGTATTCTAATTGTAGATGCTTTGTTTTCTAATTTCACAAATAAAAAACGATAACTTCTACAAATCTTCTGCAAAAAAATGTGACTGTATGACTATGTAATAAGTGTGATGCATCAGTGAGATGTGTTTAGATTGTTTGACTGTGACAAAAAGAATTGGCTGGAGATATAGCACGAACTATTGAGTGTTTCACTTGTATTTTAAGTTGGTATATGGACTCGAGTTGTGACTGTATTGAAGGACCTCTCATGTAGTGTAGTTGAGAAGTGAAGTGGTCCTTTACTGTCGTGTTATGAGTTCCAATGATGTCTTTTGGGCTAATTAATGCCCCAGTAGCGTTCGACCATATTTGGATTCCTTTGTTATTGTATTCATTGATGACATCCTGGTGTACTTTCATAATTAGGAAGAGCATGCTTAGCATTTGAGAGTTGTATTATAGAAATTCGGAGAAGAGAAGCTTTATGCAAACTTCTGCTAGTATGAATTTTGGCTTAGTTTAGTAGCATTCTATGGGGATGTGATGTCCAGTGAGGGTATCCAGGTAGGTAGTAATTATGTCTAAAATCCCAATTAAACTACAATCGAATGGGAATTGGGATATTAAAATTCAATATACACAGTTTGTAGATATTTTGTATATGAATTGTAGATTATTTGTATTCTGATTGTAGATGCATTTTTTCTGTTTTCAAAATCCAAAACGACTAAAACTTCTACAAATCTTCTACAAAAAATGCAATTATGTCGAAAATCCCAATTAAATTATAATCGAATAGAAATTGGGATATTAAAATTCAATATACCCAGGTTGTAGATATTTTGTAGATGAATTGTGGGTTATTTGTATTTTGATTGTAGATGTAT